>APFE030605770.1:0-20069 GCA_000404065.3 Pinus taeda
AATAAAGGCAGTATTACAATCCATGCCCCTTTATCTCTTCTCGGTTCTTGCTACGCCGAAATGGGTGCTAAAAAAAATAAAAACTCTGCAATGCAACTTCTTATGGGGAACCACGGGGCAAAACATAAAATGGGCGCTAGTAAAATGGGACACGGTTTGCACACCAAAAAGCAGGGAGGTTTAGGATTACGTCACCCACAACATAGCAACACATTAATGGGAGCACAAATATCGTGGCAATGGGTTTCAAGCCCACAGAAGCCATGGGCACAACTTTGGACTGTAAAATGTGCAAACAATCGTCGACAGCAAGAGCTGATAAGAATCACTACCACGACTACATGATCTCTAATCTGGAATGCGGAAAAACAACACAGAGAGATCATCCAAAAGCACAGCATTTGGGAGATACGTGAAGGGATAACTACGCATTTCTGGATGGATTCTTGGGAACGTAGACCAAAAATTGCAGAAATTCTACCCTACACAAATCACAATGGAAACAACATCAACCAGACTGACCCTGTAGCACAATTCTAGACTCACAGTACCAATTAGGGCTTTAGGCAATGGAAACCTACTGCACAGATAACACAGCAAGAAACTGAAGCCTATAACTCGGAGCTACACAAAGAACTCACCAGCAGAAGAATCAGATACAATACCGGAAAAGATGTTCTAAGATGGGGATATACACCGAAAGGAGTATACAAAACAAAAGAAGCATACCAGCTGATGCTCTAAACACAGGAACTAGTTGATCTTGCTTGGAATTGCATATGGACTACAAGGATATGGCCAAAAATCTCTACTTTCACATGGCTGCTATATCATCAAAGAATTCTCACTTGGGACAACTTAATCAAGAGAGGATTCCAAGGACCCTCCTACTATCCTAATTGTCAAAATCATGAAGAAAATATTCAGCACCTCATGGATTCTTGCCACACGGCTAACCAATTATGGGAAAAGCTTACTTTCTACTATCAGCAACCATGCAGAATCTTAGGGGATATAAAGGGCACCATTCGCAACTGGACTCCAGAGCCATATAACAACAAAATTCTCAATAAGCTATGGACAATTCTGCCAGGCTTCATTTTCTGGACAATTTGGAAGGAAAGAAGCAAAAGAATTTTCAAAAACCAAAGAACTACTTTATAGATCATATGGACCAACTTATGTTAGAATATTCAGGAAACTCTAGCTCTCCAACAGTGGAGTTCTGAGGACTTTCCCATCCAGGCACAGGAACAGAGCATATGGGCAAATTGGAACTTCAAGCTCCAGCAAGCACAACTTGATCCCAATAGACTAAGCACTATCACCAAGCAGCTCTCACATTGGAACCCCCCCCCCCAAAAAAAAAAGGTGATAAAACTAAATTTTGATGGGGCCTCCAAGGGAAACCCAAGTAAAGAAAGACATGGCGGCATATTCAGAGATCATGAAGGCCGACCTTTTCTAATATACTTTGGCTCCATTGGTTGGGACACGAAGAATTTCGCAGAAATGGAAGGACTATGGCAAGGTATCAACTTAGCACACCAACATAATTCTCATCCCATCGTAATAGAGGGAGACTCCCAAATTCTAATAAATATGGTCACTCAAATACAACAAGGAAGCACTGCTTCGAGAGTTGCTAAAAGTTGGATACTAGTGGCCAGGCTTGAACTAATAGAGCAATGGATGAAAAACAGGAGAGCAACCACATTTATTCATGTCAAAAGGGACAACAACAAGGTAGCCGATCTCTTGGAAAATATAGGAGTTGAATAGGATCAAGTACTACATTTTGGCACAATCAACATTCTAAATGACGAATCTCAATTACAAGCTTTCATTGACCTAGTGCACAAGGACGCCCATCTCTCGGATGCAGGTGACAATCAAGGATAGTAAGGTGGCAGCCAACTGGGTTGGCGGGTGGCGAGACCACATGGCCTCCTGCAAGTTGGCACAGTGGTCCAAAAATGGCATTTGCAATCACCATAAATGCACCTTATGCGAGTGCTGCCTCCAATCTGTTAACTGCCATCAACCTCGGCTCAGTGCAAGCATGAATTCTCAGGACAATTTCACCTCTACTTCTACCCATCAACCTCTGCAACCTCTGCCACTGCAATGCCTCTACCCTCAAGCCAAAACTGTACCCAGCTCCCGCACAACCACTGGGAAACGCTGCCACCTCCTTTGTTGCATTGATTTCGGCTCGGGCATCCACTTCACCCATAGCCTGGATTGTCATTTTATCTTCCCTTCGACCCTAGTTGCTCATCCCTCTGTTGAGCAGTCCACAAGCTCAATTGTGTCGTTGCACCCCATTGTGCCCAATTTCGGAAGAAATTCGCATATGCCTGCAAATAGTATGGTGCGACACCGTATGCGTAGCCGTAGTGGCGGGAGTTGAGGGAGCCTGAGTCGCCCCCAACACTCTCCTGCTTTGGATACCACTTCCTCTCTGGCTGATCAAATCCCTAGACGTTACCCAAATACACATAGTGGAAGAGGTCTCCTCCACTCGGTGGCCTCTGCCTCACCTCCCAGTAGCTTTCCTTCCATTTATACCTTGTCTCCTAGAGGCACTCCACTCCTTCCTCAACTACATTCCCAGAATGCCCAATTCACCTTCCACTCCACCCTAAACAAGCCCCTCATCATGGCCACCATAACCATTCTCTTTCAGGAGGTGGAGCAGATCACTGAGGAGCAGGCCACAGAGGTTGGTAGACGTACCAACGTAATTGAGGAGCAAGGAACGACGGGGGGTGGCAGCACCAGGGCAATTGGGGTCTCAGACATTGCTAATGGTGGGCGCACCATAGTAGGGTGTAGCCACACCAAAGCATAACGGAACCAGCTCAGACGAGCATCCAAGGAGCAGGGGCGGCTGCGGTAGAAGACAAGATGTGTATGGGGAAGGAGGTAAGGGCTACATATAAACGAGGTAATGGAGCCTTACTGTTGCTCTGTCGAGACCCTGGCCCTCCAGCAGGCTGACGGAGACCTTCGCTTCTGGTAGGAGGTGACCCATGGAGGGAGTATAGGTGCTTCATGTGGAGGAACACCCCCTCTGTCTCTGCCACAATCGATAGATATACACACCTTGATGCCGTGGTTCGTCTCATTGTTGCCACTTGGTACCACTAGTGCGCCCGTGTCCGCCCAAAGATATGCACTCAGCATGCCTACGTGGTGCTCAGGTATTTTTGGACTGCTGGTTTTTTATATTTTTTTGTTTCAATGGGGTTTCGGTGAATAAACTATGCAGTCTTTCGGCTCTTAGTTAGGTTTTTTTTGAAACATAGATACAATGAAACGAACTGGATGCTTTGCATATAGAGACTGTGTGGGTAGCAAGCTAATTTAATGAACTCTTTTCTGGTTACAGACTGGTTCCTTCTGGGCGTTTCAGTCTAGCTTTGCATTGGTTTTTTGCCCTCTTTGCATGTTAAGACAGGCTAAGGCCCTCAGTGTATGATTCTTTTTTTCATTAATAATAAATAGTAAAACCTTAGAAAGAAGAAATATTCGGCGTTTTTATTCTTAGGATTTAATATTAATCATAGGCTCTAATGTTATTCCATTAGGTTTATAATCCCTTTGGTTTTTAATATTAATCCAATGGGTTTATTAATCTCTTAGATTTATAATATTGATCCTAAGGTTTCTAATATTAATCATAGGGTTTATATTCTAAGGGTTTAATATTAAACCTATGGTTTATAATATTAATATTAGGGTTTAATATTAATCTCTTTAGTTATTAATCCCTTTGGTTTATAATATTAATATTAGGGTTTAATATTAATCCCTTTAGTTTTTAACCCCTTGGTTTTATAATATTAATCCATTCAGTTTATCAAAATTAGTGTCTATGTTCCTAGGATTTAATATTAAACCTAAGTTTTAATGTTATGTCAACTGTGGTCCAATGTCGCATTGTGACAAAGATTGTTAATATTAAAATTGACCATGGTCAATCATGGTCAACCATGGTCCAACGTCACATTATGACAATGATTCTTTCAATATGAAAATGAGTCATGGTCAACCATGGTCCAATATTCCATTGTGACAAATATTGTCTCAATATAGAAATCAATCATGGTCAACCACATTTGTTTTAGGGTTTATAATCCATTGGGTTTATAATATAAATTCTTTGGGTTTATAATATTAATCATAGGGTTGAATATTAAGCCTAGGGTTTACAAGATTAATCCATTGGGTATATTAGTTTTAGGGTTTATATTTCTAGGGTTTAATATTCATCCTAGGGTTTAATATTAATCCCTTGGGTTTATAATATTAATCTTAGAGTTTATATTCCTAGGGTTTAATATTAATCCTAGGCTCTAATGCTATTCTCTTGGGTTTATAATCCTTCTGGTTTTTAATATTAATACAATGTGTTTATTAATCTCTTAGGTTTATAATATTGATCCTAGGGTTTCTAATACTAATCATAGGGTTTATATTGTGAGGGTTTTGTCAATCCAAGAGGTAACTCCTCAAATGAATTATGTTTATTCATTAAGATTATTCATGGTTATATACATGAGGGAGTGACTCTTGGTCTTCACCTCCCGATGACTCTTCATTTTCCATTATTTACTATTTACATTATTTACAAGTGTTCACCCAATCCCAATGATTAGGTGTGAACATTCCCCCCCTTAATCTGAATGGATGTTGGTGAGTCCAAGCATCGTTTTGAATCTTTCAAAATTTTCTCTTCCAAGAGCTTTGGTGAAGTTGTTTGCAATCTACTCATTAGTGGAAAAATGGCATAGATGGATTGTCTTGGCCTCAACATGATGTCGAACCATATGGTATTTTGTATTGATGTGGTTCGTTCAATCATGGAACTTTGGGTTCTTGGCCAACTTTATTGCAGAGGTGTTGTCAATAATGAGTGGAGTTGAATGTACTTGTTTTACCTACAAATCTTCTAGAAGTTTCCTGAGCCATATAATTTCTTTTATTGCCTCAGCTGCTGCCACATATTCTGCCTCTGTTGTGGAATCTACTAGAACTGATTGTTTGTGTGATCTCCAAGAGACAACTCATGATCCAAAACTCATAGCATAACCTAAAGTAGATACCCTAGTTTCTTTGTCCTCATCGAAGTCTGAATCAGAGTATCCAATCAAGATGAAGTCGCCCACCTATGTATACTTGAGTCCAACGTCTTGGGTTCCCTTCAAGTAGTTTAGAACTCTCTTTGCATCAGACCAATGTCCCTCACAAGGCTTTTGCATAAACCTGGAGAGGATTCCAACAACAAACAAAATGTCTGGTCTGGTAGTAGTCAAGGAATTTAGACTTACTACAAGTTGTCTATACTTTGTTGCACCCTCAAATTCTTTTTCTTCAATGGATGTGAGCTTTAAGTTTTTTTCTGTTGGAGTAATCAAAGAATTGTACTCAGCAATGCCACACTTGTTCAGAAGATCTCCAATGTACTTCTTTTGAGAGAGGAATATAGACTCCAGATGTTGAGTTACTTCAATACCAAGATAGTAGTGAACATAGCCCAAGTCAGTCATTTCAAAACCTTTCCTCAATTCCTTTTTTATGGATGAAATGTAGCTCTAGTTATTCCCTGTCATCAAAATATCATCTACATATACCAAAATATATACAACTATTTTCCCAACTTTATTGACAAACGAAGTTGCATCATTAAGATCATAATGTTTGAAGTTGAGTTTCAGAATATGCTCAAATAAATTTTCATACTAGGCTCCCAGTGCTTACTTGAAGCCATACAAGGATTTCACAAGTTTGCATACTTTATGTTCATGTCCCTTCACAACAAATCCTTCTAGCTGGGACATAAAAACATTTTCTTTTAGATCTCCATTCAAGAAAGCAGTTTCTACATCCATTTGATGGACTTTCCAACCGTTCTGAGTTGCTAAAGGAATGAGTGTCTGAATGGTAGCCCATTTTTCTATGGGGGAAAAGTATCCTCATAATTGACCCCTTCCTTATGTGCAAAATGATTTTCCACAAGCCTAGCTTTGTGCTTGTCAAGTGAGCCATCAGCTTTATACTTGTTCTTGTAGACCCACTTGCAGCCAATTGGTTTGGTTCCCAGTGGAGGATCAACCAACTTCCAAGTGCCATTCTTTATGAAGGCATCATACTCCTTTTGCATCACTTCTTTCCATTCATCATGAGAAGTGGCTTCTTTGAAGGAAGTTGGTTCAAAATCTGTAGACAAAATCAGTTCACAATCATAAGAAACATCCATATAAATAGGTGAATCAGAATCATCTACATCACCTCCATTTTTCCTGGTTGAATTTCTTGTTCTTGTCTTTCCAACCTCATCAAGATGAACACTTTCAAGTGTCTTTGTCAGCCACTATGGGGGACCTTTTTGAGATGGTCTAGGTTGCTCAATTGACAGAATTGGGACTGAATCAAGATTGAGTCTCCCAATTATGTCAATCACATCACTCAAAGTATCATCAATGGTTGGAGTTTCATGTGGGGGGGACAGTGCTTCAGAAGAAGATCCCACATATTGATCTAGTATAGAAATCCCCCCTTCAAGATGTGGAATCTGATTATCAAATTCTTGAAATGATTTTTCATGTCCGAATCTATCCAAGCAATCAATTTTTCACTCAATAACATTGTCATCTTTGGGATATTCAAGAAAGATTACATCTCTAGATACAACAAACCTCTTATTAACTTCATCACAGAGATTTTATGCTTTGGAGGTATTTGAATACCCCAAGAAGATACACTTACGACTCCTTGCACCAAGTTTGTTTCTATGTACCTTTCGTATCAAGGCATAATAGGTGGAACCAAAGGCCTTGAGATGCTTTACTGAAGGAATGTGGCCATAGCACATTTCATAAGGAGTCTTGTTTCTAGTAGCATTAGATGGACATCTATTCTTTAATTCTTGGGTCATGGTGCATTCAGGACACAATGGATAGTGAAAATATAATACAGCAGTAATTAAAAAAATACCATAGGGACAGTATGACAAAGATCGGAGAGAGCGGTAGAGAAAAGAGGGACAAAATATGGCAGAAAACTGATCCCATGAGTTACACAAAAGATAATTTTGAGAGTTGGCTTTGATACCATGTTAGGCGAGGAGGTAACTCCGCAAATGAATTATGTGTATTCATTAATATTACTCATGGTTATATATATGAGGGAGTGACTCTTAGGCTTCACCTCCCGATGACTCTTCATTTTCCATTATTTACTATTTACATTATTTACAAGTGTTCACACAATCCCAATGATTAGGTGTCAACAAGTTCAATATTAATCTATGGATTATAATATTAATCTTAGGGTTTAACATTAATCCTTTTAGTTTAAAACCCCTTTGTTTTATATTATTAATGCCTTAGGTTTATTGATATTAGGGTTTATATTCCTAGGATTTAATATTAATCCTAAGTTTTAATGTTATTCCCTTGTATTTAAAATTCTTTGGGTTTTTAATATTAATCCCTTAGTGTTTTAATATTAATGTCTTGTGTTTATAATATCAATCCGTTGGGTTTATTTATTAAGGGTTCATATTCCTAGGGTAGAATATTATGATAGGGTTTATATATTAATCCTAAGGTTTAATATAAATCCCTTAGGTTTATAATCCATTGGGTTTATAATATAAATTCTTAGGGTTTACAATATTAATAATATGGTTTATATTCCTAGGGTTTCATATCAAGCCTAGGGTTTACAATATTACTCCCTTGGGTTTTAAATTATTCCCTTAGGTTTATAATATTAATCCCTTGGGTTTAAAAATTATTCCCCTGGGTTTAAAAGTTATTCCTCTTGGTTTATAATCCATTGAAATTATAATATTAATCCCTTATGTTTATAAATTCCTAGGGTTTACATTCTTAGGGTTTAATATTAAGCTTAGGGTTTACAATATTAATCCCTTGGGTGTATTAGTTTTAGAGTTTATATTCCTAGGGTTTAATATTATGCCCTTGGATTTAAAATCCCATGGGCTTAAAATTATTCCCTTAGGTTTATAATATTAATCCCTTGCGTTTAAATTTATTCCCCTCGGATTATAATCAATTGAGTTTATAATATTAATCCCTTAGGTTTATAAATTCGTTGGTTTTATAATATGAATCTCTTGGGTTTATAATATTAATCCTAATGTTTATAATATTAATCTTATGGTTTATAGTCCTAGGATTTAATATTAATCGTAGGCTCTAATGTTATTCCATTGGATTTATAATCCCCTCGGTTTTTAATATTAATCCAATGGATTTATTAATCTCTTAGGTTTATAATATTGATTCTAGTGTCTCCAATATTAATCATAGGGTTTATATTCTAAGGGTTTAATATTAAGCCTATGGTTTATAATATTAATCCCTTTAGTTTATAGCCCCTTGGGTTTATAATATTAATCCCTTCGGTTTATTGATCCTAGTGTTTATGTTCCTTGGATTTAATATTAAACCTAAAGTTTAATGTTATGTCAACCATGGTCCAACATCACTTTGTGACAAATATTGTCAATACTAAAACCAACCTTGGTCAATCATGGTCAACCATGGTCCAATGTCACATTGTAACAATGATTCTTTCAATATGAAAATCAATCACGATCAACCATGGTCCAACATTGCATTGTGACAAATATTGTGTTAATATGAAAATCAATCATGGTCAACCATGCTTGTTTTAGGGTTTATAATATTTACCTTAAGGTTTACATAACTTGGGTTTGTAATATCAATCCCTAGGGTTTATTAATATGAAGGTTCATATTCTTATGGTATAATATTATGATAGTGTTTATATATTAATCCTAAAGTTTAATATAAATCCCTTGGGTTTATAATTTGTAATATTAATCTCTTGGATTTATAACTTCTAATATTAGGGTTTATAATACTAATCCCTTGGGTTTATAATATTAATATGTTGATTTTATTAATCCCTTTAGTTTATAATGCTAATAGTTAGTTGAGTTCATTAATCCCTTGGGTTTTTAATCCCTAGGGTTGATAATATTAGTCCCTTGGGTTTCTAATATTAACAATTAGTAGGGGTTATTCAACTTCTACAGCTGAGGCCTTTAAAACCCTCCTAGCTTCTCTGCCTAAGAGCAAATGTACAAAATCAGCAAAGTTTGTGAAAAGACTAGAAGATATTCCAGACATTGCTCTTCCCCCAGAAGGACCGATCCGAGTAGCCCTCTCGCTGGCAGATCGGGCACTAGTAGGACAGTTTACAGGACTCTGGCCTTCGTCGAAGACGACCGAGAACTGGGTTGCCAGGAACTGGGCACCTCTGATCCAAAACAAGTTAACCTCTTACTTCCTCAGGAGAGGCTACTTTTTGTTCGAATTCTCTGCAAAAGAAGACAAAGATTTAATTTTCAGGAACGGCCCCTATTTCATGGACCCCCAAGGGCTGTACTTAAACAAATGGACACCAGATTTCGATCCGGCGGTAGACGTGCCCACAGCAGTCCCGGTGTGGGTGAGGCTCCCAAATCTCCCTGTCCACTGCTGGAACTGGGACTCTTTGAAGCATATCGGCAATACCCTGGGAAAATTCATAGACAAGGCCAACAGTAAGGACCAATATGACTATGCCAGAATATGTGTAGAGGTAGATCTGGAAGTCGGACTGCTAGAAGCCGTCAAAATGGTGGTAGGTCCCTAGACTCACATACAGAAACTAGACTATGAGCAGCTGCCATTCAAATGCCGGAAATGCCATGTCTACGAGCACTTTTCCAGGGACTTCCCAACTAAAGGGGTGGAAGAAAAAGGAAAGGATGATGGATGGAACCAGGCAAAGCGATCCAAAAACTCTCACAAGAAGAATACAAATGGGGGTGCCAAAACCCACCAAGAGGGCATAGCTCAAAAATCAGTCAGGGAAAGTCAAGGGAATAAATTCGAAATCCTCGGATCTGAGATCATGAACACACATGAGACAGAAGTTCCAAAGGAGACCTCTCCCCCCAAAGCCTCCCCCTCCATCAAAAGCCCAGGAGCCTCCCAAAGAAAAGGCCACAGAAGAAGAGGAAGAAACCCAAGAGTCTGAAGAATCAGAGGAAGAAGGGGAAATCGGGGAATCCCAGTCTTCTCCCAGAAGATCTACTCGAGGGCGCAAATATGCAAAAGAGAAAAGAGAACAAGAAACCTACAAGTACAAGCTCCAGGGCAGCCAGCCAATGCTAGAGAAGCTTCTAGCCAAAACCCTGAAGGTGACAAGGATTCAAACATAGGGTTCTAAGGGAGCCCCCCAAGGCAGAAATAAATGATGAAAATAATCTCCTGGAATTGTAGGGGGATGGGTACCTCAACTAAGGAAGAAGCAATGCACAACTTAACAAGATTGGAAGCCCCAGATATCCACCTCATCTAGGAGACTAAACTGGAGGAATCAGCTTTCCTCCAAGCAAGCAAAAAAATTTGGAAAAAAAATGGAGCGCATGCAATGTCTGCCTGTGGAGCATCGGGAGGGCTAGGGGCGCTCTGGAACCCAAATAAGTTTTCTCTAATCTCTGAGTCCCTCAACACTCATTGGATCTTTTTAAAAATGCATCACTTAGATTCAAAAGAGAATATATGTTTGTTCAATGTGTATGTTCCTAAAAATGCAGGTGAGAAAAAAGACTGTTGGGACTCCATCAAAGGTCTAGCAGATATAGAAAACTTGGAAAATGTCATTATAGCTGGAGATTTAAACCTCACACTCCATGCATCAGAAAAAAGAGAAGGTAGCATAGTCAGGGACTCGGCAAGAGAATGGGCAGAAGATCTCATGCAAGATTGGGATCTGCTAGACATAAAACCAGTCTCAGGCACTTTCACTTGGTCAAACAAGAGAGTGGGGTCGGGACATATAGCAGCAAGACTTGACTGCTTCCTTGTCCAAAGCTCATTCCTTCTCTTGGGGTTAGAGGCTAGAATGTGCATCCTCCAAACCAGTGCCTCTGATCATAAGCCCATCAGTCTAGAGTTTATCCCCTCTAAGGATTTAGGGCCTATACCCTTCAGGTTTAGCTCCCTATGGATCAAAGAGCCTGAATTCATGCATAAGATTAGAGAGAGTAGGAAAGAGCCGGTCAAGGGGTCCCCCTTCTTTGTATGGGAGGAGAAACTTCGTAGGATCAAAAAAATGCTGAAAGATTGGGTAAAGACATTGCCAAACCCTGCAGTGGATAGGAAAAAAATTCAAAATGAACTGGAACTCCATCACCTACACCTGGAAGCTGTTGAAATTACCAAAGAGGAGTTAGATAAGGAAAACCTGCTTCAACACAAACTCCATAGAGCGTGCCTGGCAGAAGAAGAGTTTTGGAGACTCAAGTCAAGGAGTCTATGGCTAAAAACTAGAGACTACAATTCCTCCTTCTTTCACAAACAGGCCCAAGCTAGAAAATGCCGAAACAATATATCAGAAATAAAAAATGAGAACAACATCATAAAATATTTTGATAGCATCAAACCATTTTGGAAAAATGTATTCTGAAGATATGGGGACCAACCAGACTGCTAAACTGATTGACGATGTCCCCAAACTCATAACTACAAAAATGAACCAGATCTTGGAAAGTAAAATCTCAGTCAGCGAAGTTAAAGATGCTCTGTTTGCAATGGAACCCGACAAAGCCCCGGGCCCAGATGGCTTCACGCCCAGGTTCCTTCAAACTTGCTGGAAAATAGTTGAGAAGGATCTTATGAAAATGATACAAAAATCCCAAGAGTGTCAAAAAATTGGGTGCAGCACAAACTTAGCGTTCCTGGCTCTCATTCCTAAAGAAAAAGGTGCCAACTCCTTCAATAAATTCCGCCCAATATCCCTATGTAACATCGGATACAAAGTGATCACCAAAGTCATAGCAAACAGATTGAAGAAAATCCTCCCTAAAGTCATCCCAGAGAACCAAGGCGGCTTCATTCAAGGCAAGCAGTTGGTAGACAATTTCAACTTGGTCCAAGAGGCGATCCACTCAAGCCTCCGGCGGAAAGAAAAAGGTATGGTTATTAAACTCGATCTAGCAAATTCTTTTGATCGCGTAAGACATAAATTTATGTTTGATGTGATGCACAAGCTAGGTTTTGGACAAAATTTCATAAAATGGATCAGAGCTTGTATCTCCGAACCATGGATTGCCCTCTAGTGAATGGCAGGGCTGCTGATTTCTTTAAAGAAACTAGAGGGCTGAGGTAGGGGTGCCCCCTATCGCCTCTCCTTTCTGTTTTGCAGGCCGCTGCCCTCAGTTTCCACCTAAATAAGAAACAACAAGAACAAGATATATTTGGATTGGGCATAGCAAGAGGGATCAAATGCATCAATCATGCACTCTTCACAGATGATACTGTGCTTCTTGGGGCTGCTTCTCCACTTTTGGAAAACAAATTCAAAGAGGTGATGAAAGATTACTGCCAAGCATCGGGCAGCGAACTAAACAAGGGTAAGTGCCACGTATATTGCTGGAATGTATCAATGACTGCTGCAAACACCATTGCCAGATGCCTGGAATTTGCAGAATCAGCTTCTTGGACCTCCTTCAAGTACCTCGGGCTGCCAATATTCCACAAGAGGACTACAAGTAAAGACTGGTCTCCACAGATAGAAAAATGCAAAAACAAAATGCAGGCCTGGGGGTCACATTGGCTCAATTTGGCAGGGAAATCAGTGTTAATAAAATCAGTATTAAGTAGCCTGTCTCTGTTTAAATTTTCTGTACTGTTGGCACCAATGGGAGTCATTAAAACCATGAAGGAATTAATCAGGAAATTCCTTTGGAAAGGAGGCAAGAACAACGAAAAGAAATTCTCATTAGTAAATTGGGACATAGTTGCTCGGCCTCTTCAAGAAGGAGGATTAAATTTTAAAAATTTAAGCGCTCAAAACCTAGCATTGGGTGCTAAACTGCTCTGGAAAATCATATCACCAAAGACTGGATGGTCCAGTTGGTGTTGTAGCGAAAATATTTCAGAGAGCAGCATCTACGCTGTCTGGAGCAGCCTAAAGAACAGATCAGATCCCCCCTTAGCAAGCTTATATTCAAAGTTGGACCTCTTATCAGAGATAACGCTTATTGGGTTCCCGGGAATGGCAAGCACTTTAAAATCTGGGAGGATAGCATTATGAATAGACCTCCGATTGCAAACACGAGTCTAAGTAAAGATCTGAAGGCATGGATGGTTGAAGCAAATTTAAATACGCTATGGGACATATCCTCTTGGCATGGAGACAGTTGGGCAGGCTGGAAAACGCCCAACGTTCCAACTGCGTGGCTATCAGATTATGCAACGCTTCTCTAGATGCTTCATGGCACTGCCCCTATCCACGAAAAAATGAAGATTCGAGAGGCTGGGGTACGCATCAGACAGGATATTCAGTGTCTTAGGGATATGTCAAAATCACGGAGAGACCCCACGTCCCCCCCAATCTGGCACCTTGGAAAGGTATCTGGAATTTTCCTACTATCCCAAAGATCGATTTTTTCTGCTGGCTGTTATGCCATCAAAAAATCCTAACAGAGGATAAACTGCTGAAAAGGGGATTTCTTGGCCCTTCAAGATGCGTTCTATGTAAAGAAAACTCCGAATCTGCTATCCATATTTCTCTGGATTGCAAATTTACAGTACATATATGGCAAGAGCTCCTTGGAACACAGAAACTGATGCCCAATCTCGCTCATACAGTTCCAGATCTGTTTGCTGGGTGGTTGGCTAGATATCTAGGGCTAGGCTCAACAAACAAGATTGTCAAATTTGCTTGGACTACCCTACCCAAATTTATTAGCTGGCAAACCTGGTTGGAGAGGAATAGGAGGATTTTCAGGGACAAGGAATATAATTATAAAGTAGTTGCACACACAGTTAAAGGACAGCTAAATGAGTGGCTGAGTGATAAATAAGACGATTAAAATATAAGCCAACATGACATGGAGTTCGGAGCAGCTCTCAATCTAAAATTTCAAAAGTCTACAACATCTCCTCTATGCCTTAAAGACTGGAAAATAAGGAAAAACGGAGAAGAATTTCAAGCTTGGTTGAATAATCAAACACTTCCTTTACTGTTCTTTGACAGAGCAGCCAAAGGAAACCCAGGAAGGGCCGGAGCAGGAGGCATAATCATAAATCCAAAAGAGCCTTCCACTCACATATTTGCTTGGGGTCTAGGCCTCACCACAAGCATTCAAGCGGAAGTCATGGTGCTATTCCAAGGGATCAAAACACTGAGGTACATGGGATTCATAGAAGCAACTGTGCTGGGAGATTCCCAAATCATTATAAATGAAATGGTGAAAAAAGAAAATCTAGCAGATCTACGATTGGCAAGGACAATTTCAAGAATCAAGAGCATGATAAAACACATGAATTTGACATTTTTCCATATTCTGAGAACAAATAATAAGGAAGCAGATGTCGAAGCAAATAGAGCAACCCAACTAGATGCTAGATCTATCCTTAGAGATAATGATCTCTCCTGGGACCCAATCCCATAAAAAAAAAAGAAAAAAAAAATCTCTATGTTCTTCCGTCTTTTGCTAAAGCAGTTTATTTGTATCCATAAACTAGGGAAGATAGCAGGAAAAGACCATGTGAAAAACTGTAAAAAAATGTGGCTCAAAAGGGTTTGTGGCATGCTCAGCTGGTTGGAGAGTCTCCAAGAAACCAGTATCAGTCTTTGTAACCGAACTCATGGTATTTTGCCAAACAATTAATGAAAGCCCCATAACCATTTCTGTAAAAAAAAAAAAAAAAAAAAAAAAATTAGTTGGGGTTATTAATCCCTTGGGTTTATAATGTTAATCCGTTGGGTTTATTGATCGCTTGTGTTCATAATCCCCAAAGTTTATAATATCAATCCTTGTGTTTATTATTCCCTTAGGCTTTTAATATTAATCCATTGGGTTTTAAATATGTTTGGTTTTTAATATGAATAATCCCTTGAGTTTATTAATCCCTTTGTTTTATAATATTCATCTTTGGGTTTATAGTATCAATCCATTTGGTTTATAATATTTATCCCTTTTACGAACAATAATTATAGTAATTATTGATAATCAATATTTAATAATTATTAATAATTATAATTAATAATATTAATTTTAGGATTATTCATTTTTAAATATCAATATTATAATATTTTTTTTTAATTTTTAATTTAAATATTTATATTTATATTTAGGTGATTAATACCAATGTCATTTTATCGCATTTATAAAATTAATTCCTTCGGTTTATAATAGTAGGGTTTATAATACTAATCTTGGATCTGACACTAGGGTTTATAATCTTGGGTCTATAATATTAATTCCTTGAGTTTATTTCCCCTTGGGTTTATAATATTAATCCTTTGAGTTTATAATATTGGGGTTTTTAATATTGGATTTATAATATCGCATCTAGTGTAAGGGTTTCAAATGTTGGATTTTTAATACTAGGGTTTATAATATTGAATTTTTATAATTTTAGGGTTTATAATATTAATATTAATATTAATCCTTTAGGTTTATTAATCTATCGGATTTACTAATCCTAAAGGTTTCTAATATTTATCCCTTGCGTTTATAATATTAACCCATTGGGTCTATTATTCCCAAGGGTTTATTTTTTTATTAATCTTAAGGTCTAATATTCTCTTAAGGCTTATAATCATAGGGTTTATATATTAGTCCCTTGGATTTCAAATATTAATCCCTTAGGTTTATAATCTTAAGGTTTATAATTGTAGGGTTTATAATATTAATCCTAAAGTTTTTAATCTCTTGGATTTATAATATTAATGCTAAAGTTTATAATGATTTGTGCTTACAATATAAATCTTAGGGTTTAATATTGTTCCCTTGGGTTTGTTAGAAATATTTAGGAAAATTAATTTTCACGGAGAGGCAGAGAGTTATGATTTTCCCGAAGCTACTTTCGCACACCGCGGAGCTAATTTCGTGCAGCTACCTTCGCGCACCATGGAGCTATTTCACAGACTTGGATTTCTTAGACTTGGAGTTTGTGGAGCTATTACATAGACTCAAAGATAAACAAGATAAGGTTGGAGCAACACAATAAAAACTTAGTATTGAATTCTAAAACATGAAAATACATTCATATGAGGTTGCGGCTCATTCACCAAGTAAAAACAAAAATTTCATGTGAAATAACAGACAGTAAAATACAGTAACTGTTGTTTTCACGCGCCCCCCAAAATTTGCTCCACCATTTTCTCCTCAGAGACTTGCACTCTTTTTTTTCCAACTCTCTTACTCTCTAACCTGTCAAAATGAATTTTTACATTCATATTTAACTCAACGTACAATTTTACATTTAATTCATGACAGAGCGAAATTAATATGATGTTGTTGTTGAGTGTGATCAGAATCGCATAGGTGTTTCTGGAGTGTGGGCAATAGTCTCTGAATGAATGCTTGCCCATATCTATTTACCAAAGTACATTAACTGCTTTAAATTCCTTGTTGAGTTTCAGAATGGTTCACGTCTGGCTTCAGTCGTTCCATCTTCAAACAGAAACGCAACCTGCAAAAATATGTCTGACAAGTATAGTTGTTGTCAGGTTGTTTATTACGGTGGTTGGGATTATTATTTCCAACACTTCGCCTTAATCACAATTGCGCCATTGACAATTCCCAAATAGTTTCTAAGATAAACAAAACTTTCACATGCCAATGGATTTGTGAAGATGTCAGCAAATTGTTCCTATGACCTGCAGTGCTGCAACACAATTTCATCATTGTTAATCAACTCTCTAATAAAATTATATTTAGCATCAATATGCTTGGTCCTCTTGTGGAAGACAAAATTCTTTGACAATGCAATTGTTGAGGTGTTGTCATAGAAAATAGTTGTCGCTCCCTCTTGGTCATGACAAAGATCCCTCAACATCCTTCTCATCCAAACTGCCTCACATGCTGTTGTTGTTGCTACGACATATTCAGCTTTTGTTGTTGACAGTGATACTATTGACTGCTTCTTGGAGGCCCATGAAATGGCTCCAGGACACAAATGAAAAACATATCCTGACGTGCTCTTTCTGTCATCGACATTGCCTGCTCAATCACTGTTAGTGTAACCAACCAACCTGAAATCACTTATTGTTGTGTACAAAATGCCATACTGTTTTTCCCATTGACATACCTCAGAATCCTTTTCGCTGCTTGCCAATGTGTCTCCTTGGGTGTCTCCATGAACCTTGACACCAAACTTACTGCATACATTATATCTGGTCTAGTGGCGGTCAAATACATCGAGAAACCAATCATGCTTTTGTATAATGTCGGATTAACATTCCTCCTAGAATCTTCTTTGCTCAACTTCAACCTTATGACAGTTGGAGTTGGTGCGGAATTGTTGTTCTACATTTTAAACCTCTCCAAAATGTTTGCCACATACTTCACTTGAGAGATAAAAATGCCATTTTCCATTTTCTTCACTTCTATGCCCAAAAAATATCTTAACAACCCCAAGTCAGTCATTTCAAATTCACTCTTCATGACTTGTTTGAAATCAATGATGAGGAAATCATCACTGCCTGTAAAAATCAAATCATCTACATATAAGACGATAATGAGAATCTTACCTTCGCTCTCTTTGATGTAGAGAGTAGGCTCACCGTCACATTTGTCGAAACAATTGTCCAACAAGTAGGAATATATCCTACTGTACCATGCACGCGGTGCTTGCTTCAATCCATAAAGAGCTTTCCTCAATCGATACACTTTGTCTTCTTGGCCTTCAACCTCATAACCAGGCGGTTGCGCGACATACACTTCCTTTTTCAGCACTCCATTCAAGAACGTTGATTTTACGTCCATCTGATACACTGTCCATTTATGTTGCACGACAATTGCCACAACTATGCGCACTGTCTCCATACCCGCGACTGGCGCGAATGTCTCCGCGTAATCTCTTCTATGTTGCTGCTTGTATCCTTTGACAACTAGTCTTTCTTTGTGCCTTTCAATCTTTCCCTCAATGTTGCTTTTGGTCTTATAGATCCACTTCACTCAAATGACATGTTTTCCTTTCGAAAGGCTCACTAAATCCCATGTGTCATTCCTTTCTATTGCTTCTATTTCTTCCTCCATTGCCGCAACCCATTTTTCTTCTTTGACTGCATATTCAAAGTGGATTGGATCATGTACATGACAAAATAATGCAAATAAGGAATTCAGACCTGCGCCACTATCAACTTCATCATGCTCATAAATTTCATTTAAATTTCTAAAGTTTGGTCTCTTGTGCTTGTTGAAGATGGGCTTCACATGTCACTTGGTGTCGCGCTTCACAATGTTCTTGGAGAAGCACTTGCTTGGCTGCACAAAACTGTCCTATTATTTGTTGATGGCGTTGCTTACTGCCTGCTTTGCTGTGCTTGAATAGGAGTAGAGGGAGTCACTGTTGAGGAATTACTTGATGCTGTTAATTTCTCTTTGTCCTCATGTGGTATACATGCTTTGACATTGACTGTCTTTTCTAAACTTCCATCCCATGCTTCCGCTTCTACGAACTGCACATCTCTGTTGATTATGACTTTCTTGGTTAATGGATTGTAGAGTTTGTATGCCTTGGACTCATCACTATATCCAACAAATATGCATTTCTCGTGCTTCTTGTCCAACTTCGTTCTCAACTCATCTGGGACATGTGCATAAGCCACACATCCAAAAATTCTAATGTGAGTCACACTATGCTTTCTTCCACTCCATGCTTCTTCGGGAACTATGTTCTAGACACTTTTGGTTGGACATCTATTCAAGATATACATTACACAAGCGACAGATTCAGCCCAATAATCATTTGGCAAATGCTTTGCCTTCAACATACTCCTTGCCATTTCCATAATGGTCCTATTCTTTCTTTTTGCCACACCATTTTGTTGCAGTGTATATCTTGTTGTAAATTGCTTATGAATTCCATGCTCCCTACAAAAACAAAGGAAATCATTTGAGATGTATTCTCCACCTCTGTCAGTCCTAAGTATTTTGATGTAATGTCCGCTTTGCTTCTCAACAAGAACCTTGTATTGTCGAAAGTGCTCAAACACTTCACTTTTCTATTTTAGGAGAAAGACCCATGTCTTCCTTGTGTAGTCATCTATGAAGGTCAATACATTGTGACGGCCACCAATTGATGGTGTTTGCATTGGTCCACATAAATCTAAGTGGACAATCTCCAAAGGTGCCTTTTCCCTCATTGACTTTCCTCCTGGAAATGTCTCTCTATGTTGCTTGCCCAAGATACATCCTTCACATATGTTGTCTGGTTTTTCTATGAGTGGTAAACCCTTCACCATGCATTTCCTATGTAGCAAATTCAAACCCCAAAAGTTGAGGTGTCCAAATCTCAAATGCCATAACTAGTCTTCATATTTTACCTCTGCTTGAAAGTTTACTTGTATGACAACTGCCTCTTTTTGCTGAGTTCACTGAGAGTTGTGCTTGTGCACCTTCTTTCTGCAAATCTGATATTATTTTTAAGGGAAACATTCTATTGCTTGTCATCTGAACCTTTGCAATCAACTATCTGCTTGGAGGCCTATACAAAATTGTGCATACATCATTCTTAAAGAAGACATTGTAGCCCTTTTGCATGAGTTATCCAATGCTCATGAGATTATGTTTTAGATCGAGGACAAAGTAAACATCTGAGATGTATTTCTTCTCCCCCTTCTTTGTTAGGATATTAACTCTTCCTTTTCACATGATAGATACTTTGCTATCAATCCCTAATGTCACTTTAGATTTCACACTTTCATCTAGATCAGAAAACATTTCTATGTTTCCTGACATGTGGTTGCTACACCCTAAATCTAGATATAATATATCACTTTGTTTTTTTTGTGTTACATTACAAGCTAAAAACATGCTATCATGGTTCTGATTTTCTCTTGTGAAATTTACACTTGGTTTGTTACTAATATCATATTGCTTCTTTTTACATTCATTTGCATAATGACCATACTTCTTACAGTAATGACATTGAACTTGAGATTTATCATACCTCTGACCTTGTGCTTGATTTTGGCATGGGCCTTGACTTGGATTT
>APFE030605780.1:0-11316 GCA_000404065.3 Pinus taeda
CTCAATCTTATCTCCTTAATTTAAGGGATAACTCTTGCATGACTTCAGAAAGACTTCTAACTTGAATTTATCCAACTAATTAATTCAAAATGAATTAATCAATTATTTCCATGTACCTGTTAAGACTAAATTCTATTTTAATTCACAATTTAATTCAAGCACAAATTAAATTGGAATATTCTTGTTGCCACATTTCAACACTCCCTCTCAACAAGAAAGGGATTATCTACCACCCTGATCTTGTCTCTATGGAACTTGAATTTACACTTTGACAATGCCTTTGTCAAAATGTCAGCATCTTGCTTCTCTATAGAAATATACTGCAGCAACATGATCCTCCTTGCTACATAGTCTCTGAGATGATGATACCGGATGTTGATGTGCTTGGACCTATCATGAAATGTTGGATTCTCAGAGAGTTTGATACAACTCTGATTATCAAAATAGATCACAATTGGATCCATCCTCTGATCAAACAAACCAACTTGGATTTTCCGCATCCAGATGGCCTCACATGCTGCCTAACTTGCAGCCATGTAGTCAGCGTCTGCCGAGTTGAGTGCAACTGACCTTTGTTTCCTGTTGTACCAAGAAACTGCCGCCGACCCAAGGTTGAAAATCCCTCCTGATGTGATATTCCAATCTAATGGACTCCCTACCCAATCTACATTAGTGAAGCCCTGTAGCTTCACTCCCTCTGTCTGTCTGTACCATAATCCATACTGAGATGTGCCTCTGAGGTATCTCAATACATGCTTTGCCGCTTTCCAAAACATCTTGGCAGGCTGAACCATCGCTTGAATCAACTGGTTCATCGCATAGCACAAATCTCATTGTGTGTTCACTAAGTACATCAGTGAACACACAAGCTTCCTGTACACAGTAGCCTCCACTACTTCTCCTGAAGTAGCATCCTCCTTCCTCCAATTACTAGCTAGAGGAGTTTGCATGGGCTTGCACTTCTCCTTGTGGAATCCCCTGAGTATCTCATTGGCATACTTGCCCTGAGACATAAACAACTCCCCATATTTCTGCCACAGTTCCATGCCAAGGAAGTAATGCATGAGACCCATGTCTTTCATCTCGAATTATCTTGCAAGGTCCTCCTTGCAAAGACACGATCAACTAAACATCACCAGTCAATATCAGATCATCAACCTAAATAACAATGATCAACAACTTATCTTTCACCATGATGTGGTACAGGTTTGCATCTGCTTCACTCTTTGTGAAGCCCAACCCAGTGAAGTAGTTGTCTATCCTGGTGTACCAAGCACGAGGTGCTTGCTTCAGCCCGTACAACAGCCTCTTGAGTCGGCACACATGTGACTCATGATCGAAGGTCTCAAAACCTTCAGGCTGCTCTATGTACACCTTTTCCTCAATCTCGCCATTGAGGATTGCAGTCTTCACATCCATCTGATGGATCTTTCAACCCATCTGTGCTGATAGTGCCAACATAGATATGATGGATGAGTACCTTGTGACACGAGAAAAAGTCTCATCATAGTCAAATTATCCCCTCAACCTATGAAAAACCATGGGGGAAAAATCTTGACTTATGCTTCTCCACATTACCATCAGCAGTTTGCTTTACCTTGTAAAGCTAATGGGAATTGACAATTGACTTGTTCTACGGTCTCGGAACCACGCCCCAAACACTGTTATGAACTATGGAGTCATACTCCTCCACCATAGCATCAATCCAAATTGGCTGCCTGCTTCGTCAAAGGAAGATGGCTCAGTCTCAACACATTCCCCAGCAAGGGCCATGCATCTAGTGTACCTCTCAAGTGACCTCCTCTATCTGCGCTGAGAAGATGGTGATCCCACATTCTCTCTCACATCCTCCAACAATCTGTCAGCTTCTCTTGTGTGCTTTTGTCCATCTCTGGAAGACTCTACTTGAGTGGATGTCTCCACTTTTGGAACCTCTGCATGCGGCTGCTCCGCATCAATCTGAGGCTCGTCCTCCTTAGGAACCAACAATTCCTCCACAGCCTAAAGTTGGAGCTCCCTCTCAAGGGAAACTCACATGGCCTTCTGCTCATCAAACTTGAGATCTTTGTGATCCACTATCCTCCGACTAGTAGGCAAGTACACCCGATAGTTGTGAGGTGTATCAGTGTACCTCACAAGTATCCACAACTCTATTGTCGATTCAAGCTTCTTCCGTGCATCCTTTGTCACATGGAAATATACCGATGAGCCAAAGATCCTAAAGTGACCCACATCTGGTCTCTTATTGGAGAAATCTTCCTCTGATGTCTTCATCCCAAGTATGCGATGCGGGCTTCTATTCTGCAAATAGACCATTGTGTTGCATGTCTCAGCCCACAAGTGAAGTGGTAGGCCTTGGTCATGCAACATTGCCCGTGTTTCCCCTACAATAGCTCTGTTCTTCCTCTCGGCCACCCCATTTTGCTGTGGGTTATGAGGTGCCATCAACTCTTTTTTAATTCCTTCCACTACATGGAAGTCCTTAAACTCTTGAGAGACATATTCTCCACCATTGTCTCTTCTCAAGGCCTTGATCTCCTTCCCTGACTCTTTCTCGACCAAAGCTTTGGACTCACAAAACTTTATGAAAGTTTGGTCCTTTTTCTGCATGAAATAAATCCAGCATTTACGAGAATAGTCATCAATGAAAATCACAAAATAACTGTGCTTTGTTGTGGATTCCATTGAGAATGGTCCACACGTATTAGTATGAACTCACTCTAAGATAGCCTCTGCTCGATTGTCTCGATCATGAAAGGAAGAATTGGTGTACTTTCCCAAGGGACATCCTTTGCATGTGTCAACTTGCTCAAGTTTACCTGTGGGAAGTCCCGTAGATATCTATTGTATTATCTTCAAAGCCCCATGATGCAAATGGCCCAATCGCCTATGCCACAACTCGCCAATGTCTTGGCTTTGCACCAATTCCACTTTCGTACTCAATGTTGCACAATCATCTACCTCTATTTTATAGAGATTCTTCACTCGAATCCCTATCCTCTTGGTATGACCTGTGGCTATGTGTCTTAGGAACGCCTTTCCTTTACTGAAGACAACATCGTAGCCTTTGTCCTCCAACATCGCGACCAATACCAAATTCTTCTTTAGTCCGGGCACATACTTCACATCTGTCAAGGTGATAGGAGCTCCATGCTCCCTCTAAAAAGAAACCATGCCCACTCCTGAAACACTATACCTTCCATCATCACCCATCTCTATGCACATCTTGAGGTCTTTCTCCTCGAAGGCACTGAACAAATTTTTATCAACAGTCTTGTGGAATGAGGCTCCACTGTTAAGGTACCAGACACAACCCATCATCGATGACACCATGCATGCGATGAGGGTAAAGTCCATTTCAAACTAAGAGGCTAATGCCTCACCTTCCAATCCTTACGAGGATCCCTTCTTGGACTTCTTTCATGGGAAATTAGTCGCATAATGTCCCATATCATGACAATTAAAGCATGTCACTTTAGACATGTCACCCTTCTTCCTTCCATGAGAAGAATTAGATTTGAAATGGGAAGCCTTCCCCTTCCCTTTCCTTGCCTTACTTACTAAGACCAAATTTTCTTCATCATCATCCTTGGATGAAGAACCATCTCGTGTGCTCCTCTTGATCACCTCCTGCATAAGATCTGACCACAGTCGTTCCCAATCCGGTAGTTTCTCCCTTCTGTTCACAAAGTCCTGGTAGCTATTCCAAATCTTTGGAAGCCCAAGGAGAGCGAGGCTCTCCATATCATCATCGGCAGTAGTTATTCCCACACTACCAAGCTCATCTCTGCAAGTGGTGAGCTTTTTCAGATATGTGGAAATAGTATCACCCTTCTCCATCTTGATTCTTCGAAGCTTATCCTTGAGGGCCAATTTCCTCTGGTCGCTACTGTTCTAGTAGAGATCCTTTAATGTCTTCCACATTGAAAATAGAGTATGTTTCCCATAGAGACTCAAGACAATATGATCTCGAACTCCCGCAAGGATGATCTATCTCGTCTTCATAACACACTTCTTCCACTCAGCCAACTCTTGTGCATTAGTTGAAGTTGGCTTTGGGATTTCTTGATCAATGAATTCCTTCAAGCCATTGTCTTCTAATACAACTTCCATTCTATCTTCCCATGCTATGTAATTCGAGCTACCTTCCAAGGCATACATGAGTCTCAAGCCATAGAACGCCATTAGCTAACCTTGAAGTATGATATGAATTCGATTTGCACCTTCAACCCCGAACTTCAAGCTTCGAATTCTCTTCTCAGTATACTATTCACAGCTCCGATACCATGTAGAAAATTTCTACAAATCCAACTCTGATACCATGTAGAATTTTCTACAGATTTAGCTCTGATACCATGTAGAAAATTTGATGTAGGTTAACCCGATAATGAAATATAAATCAAAGCAGAATACTATAACCTACTTTTACTGTCAATTTGTGGAAGCTTAAAGATCGATCTAAAAAATATAACCAGAAGAAGAAGAATCAATGCACAATACACATGAAAATACTTTGGGGAAACCCTCAGCTAAAAAACCCCACTATCTGTATTATCATACAAGGTGGAAATACATAGGAATTATACAAAGCCTTAGCTCTCGCAACTAGCTAGCTCTCAGTAAAATCCTCACAGATGCTCACAAGCAATATTGGCTTCACTCCAGCCTTCTTCTTTTCCCTCCAAGCTCCTATTTCCTTGCATTGTTCCTCTGGGATGATTCTCCTTCAACCAAGTGGATGATCTCCTATGATGCAGAAGCATCCAGACTTAGCTAGCAATGTGAAAGTTTGTTCACATGTTGTGGCTAAACAAGTGAATTTCATTGACCTGATGGGGAAAAAATTAGTTTTTTATCTCTCAAGAAATGAGTTGTATTTCATTATTGTGATAAGTTAGAAATTGTCTTATTTTAGGCTTAAAGATGAGTTGTCAGCATAGGTGTGATATAGAGCTAGGAATTAGAAGATTTCTTGTTAGATTTATTAAAAATAGAGATTGATTTGTTAGATACAGTTAGAGTGGCATCCGACTTATAAAAAGGAGGAAAATGTAATGAAAGAGAGGATTGAGGAGTGGATTTAGTAGAGCGAAAGAAAAATAGTCTATGGATTGTATTTTTGAGACAGAGGTCTTTATTTGTGTAATCAGGCCCAAGGCCGAGACTTTGTAACTCTTTTTTTATGAATGAATTTATGTTGGGCGCATAATTATATATATGCAGTCCGTGGAGATCCTTGAATGCTTGTTTTCTCTGTATTTGGATGATATTTATGCTTGCTCTGTTTTCCTGCTTTATAATAGATAAAAGCTAAGTTAAAAGAGTAATTGACGAGTTAAATATATCGTTTTGGTTCCGTAAACGGAAAACCCAGAATACACTAAAAATTGTCGCAAAACACATTCGGATTAGAAATCCAGACTTCAAATATTCTGGATGGAGGTATTTAAAGTTATTGGGTTTGTGGAACCCAAAATCGCATCGCTTCAGTGGATAGCAACCAGCTTGTTGAATCGCCAAATTCTGACATAGCGATATGACCAAATCCGAAATGTTATAGAGAAGGGGTGATAATCTATCAGGTCTGCAAGGGTTATCGCATCGGCGCTTTGAAGTGGAAGAAGTTTAGATAGTGGGCATGGCGACTTGCGATTGGTCGATTAGATCATGGCCATTAGATCATGATCTATCGCAACCATTGGATTGTAGAAGTGGTCTCACTACAATTAAATGGTATTTCGGGCGCGTTATAAGTTGTAAGTGGTTTCTAGGGTCCAACACCCGATTCCATTGAAACACTGCCACGTAGCAAAGGCGAAGGAAAGGAAAACTGCTTCATCGGGTGGTTAACCCCTGATCTACTATTCCACCCGAAGTCTCTGACAACCGTCAGATCTCAACTATCTAGATCGACAGTTCCAAAGCATTGATGTGTTTACTTTTGGCATACAATAAGTGCGCTGATAGAAGAAAGTAAATATCAATGTTTTGTATGGTTTTTAGTGTATTTCAGTTTAAAAGGAAAACAGTCAGGTTAGAGTTAAAAAGGGATCCGCGGGTGATTTTGGGGTTTTTGTGAGTTCCGCTTCCATGCTACGTCATTTATTGTGTCAGAGCAGAAGAAAGGGTTGTTTGCAGTGAAAATGCTGCCAAGGAGAGGCATTGGTTGAGGAAGACCTGAACCAAATGCAATTCTACTGGAAGAGGTACGGAGTCTGCATACGAGAATGGAGTCAATTGAGATTGTCCAGAGAAGACCACCTGATGAAGGAGATGAAAGTTCTTCAAAAGAATCTCCTACAGAGGAGGCAGTAGACGAAGACAATGAAATTGCCAAAGTCATCAAGTTGTTGGTGAAAGTAGGGGGAAAACCTAAGGCGGAAATCCCTATGTATGAAGGGAGTCTGAACGCAAAAGAGCTAATGGATTGGATCAGATCCTTAGACCAGTACTTTGACTATGAAGAGGTTGATGAGAAGAAGATGGTGAAGTTTGTAGTTACTAGATTGAAGGGTCATGCAGCTATCCGGTGGGACAAGTTACAGACAGCAAGAACGAGGAAAGGGAAGTCCAAGATCAAGCTATGGGAAAAAATGGTAAGTAAAATGAAAGCCAAGGTTTTTCCTAAAGACTATCATTTGAATCTTTTTAAGCTATTGCAAAATTTAAGGCAAAAAGGAATGTCTGTTAAAGAATATACATAAGAGTTTTATAGATTGAATATTAGAGCAGGGCATGTAGAGGATGATGTGGAAAAGACAGCTAGATATATCAATGGCTTAAGGTATGATATACAAGATGAAATTAGCTTGTTAAGTTTGAAAACTATTAAAGATGCCTATCAAGCAAGTTTGAAGGCAGAAGAGAAGATATTGAGGAAACAGAGTCAGTGGAATAGAGGGAAAAGCTCAGAAAGAGGTAGGGGAACTACCAGACCAAGGGGACAACAACATCGACATGAAGCAGGAAGCTCAAGTAGAAGGCCACCATAGAGGGGAGAAGTTAACAGGGGAGGATTTGTGCCCAAAGGAAGAAAGCGAAGAAGAGATGTTCGGTGTTATACATGTGGAGAATGGGGACATATGTCATAGGACTACCCTCATAATAAACCATCAAGTCAGAGGAATGTGAATGTGGCTGAGGCGAAGCTAGAACCACCTCAACTTGTGGAAAAGGAAGAACCCCCTAAAGTAGGTGAATCACTATTATTGAGAAGGACTTTTCTTAGGGTAGAGCCGAATATTGGAGAACCAATGCAGAGGAAGAATTTGTTTAGAACTACCTCTAAATCCAAAGGTAAGTGTTGCAAAGTAATAATTGACAGTGGAAGCATTGACAATCTTGTTTCTACAGAGATGGTGGACAAGCTCGGACTAGCAAAGACCATGCACCTTACTCCTTACAAAGTGTCATGGTTACAGAAGAGACATCAGATTATTGTGACTGAACAATGCAAGGTGGAGATACAAACTGGTATGTATAAAGATGTGATATTATGTGATGTAATGCCCATGGATGTATGCCATGTATTGTTGGGAATACCATGGAAATTTGATTGAAAATCTATTCATGATGGAAGGAGAAACACTTATAGTTTGGAGAAGGATGGAACTAAACACACATTGTTGCCACTGAAGGACGATGCTGACAAAGGAACAACTGGAAGTAGTATTATGTTGATAAGTGGAAAGGAGCTGTTGCAGGAAGTAGTGAAGAATGAGGAGTTACATTTTGCTATTGTGGGAATACCAAAGGTAATTTTGACTTCCACAAACTTGGATTATTTTCCTGAAGAATTTAGAATATTGTTAGATGATTTTGCTGATATTATTTTGCATGAATTGCCAAATACATTGTCACCTATCAGGAGTATTAGTCATCATATTGACCTAATACCAAGAGCAAGTTTTCCAAATAAGGTAGCACACAAGTTAACTCCTCCAGAGAATGTAGAAGTTGAAGGCAAGTGCAGGAGCTGATGGATAAGGGGCTGATTAGAGAAAGTCTTAGTCCATGTGTTGTACCAATAGTACTCAGTCCAAAGAAAGGAGGAGAATGGCATATGTGCACAGATTCCAAAGCCATCAACAAGATCACTATCAAGTACAGATTTCCTTTTCTACGCATGGATGAATTTAATGGACTGTTTGAGTGGATCAAGATACTTTACTAAAATAGATTTGAAGATTGGATATCATCAAATAAAAATCCGAGAAGGCGATGAGTGGAAGAATGCATTAAAAACAAACAGTGGGTTGTATGAGTGGTTAGTGATGGCTTTTGGACTCTAATGCACCTAGCACATTCATGAGATTAATGAATGAAGTCTTGAAGGAATATGCAAGCAAATTTGTTATTGTTTATCTTGATGATATTCTAGTTTTTAGTAAAAGTAAAGAAGAACATTTAGAGCATATTAAGTTGGTTCAAAGAACTCTGCAAAAAGAGAAACTACTGATAAATCTAAGGAAATGTAGTTTCATGAAGGAAGAACTGGTTTACTTGGGATTTGTAGTTTCTAAAGAAGGCTTGAAGATGGATCCAGAGAAAGTCCAAGCAATTTGGAACTGGCCTGCTCCCAGAAATATATTTGAGGTAAGAAGCTTCCATGGTCTTGCAAGTTTTTACAGAAATTTTATCAAAAGATTTAGTTAGATTTGTGCACCCATTCTTGAAACAATGAAGGAGATCAATCAGCCATTCAAGTGGAAAGAAGCAGCAGACAAAAATTTTAATTTGTTGAAGAAGAAAATTACAGAGGAACCAATTTTGGCTTTCCTGATTTTGAGAAAGTCTTTCAAGTAGAAACATATGCTAGCGGAGTTGCAGTTGGAGCAGTTCTGAGTCAAGAGCAAAGACCGATGGCATACTTCATTGAGAAATTGAATGATGCAAAGAAGAAATATTCTTCTTATGATAAAGAGTTTTATGCAATTGTGCAAGCCTTAAAGAAATGGAGACATTATTTGCTGCCAAAAGAATTCATATTGTATTCAGACAATCATGCCTTACAGTTCATCAATAACCAGCCGAAGCTGAATCAGAAACATGCTAAGTGGGTAGAATTTCTACAAAGCTTTACTTTTGTAATAAAGCACAAGAGTGGTAAGTCAAATAAAGTAGCAGATCCATTTATAAGGGTAAGTTTTATTGTGCAAGAATTCAAAGTGGGTGTTGTAGGAGTTGAGGAAATGATTGAAATGTACAAGGATGATGCAGATTTCAAAGATATCTATACAACAATTCATAATCCAATGAGTCATAACAGAAGTTAGTGGTTGGACTGTCTCATTCAAGGAGGCCTATTGTTTAAAAGCAACAAATTGTGTATTCCCAAATGTACCATGAGGAAAAACATAATAAAGGAGAAACATAGTGGAGGATTATCTGGTCACTTTGGAAAAGATAAACCCTCTGCTCAGGTGAATGCTTTTATTATTGGCCAAAAACGTAGACTGATGTTAAGAATTTTGTTGAGAAATGCAGGATATGTCAGCATGCAAAAGGAAGGAGTCAGAATACAGGATTGTATCAACCATTTCCAATACCAGACTGACCGTGGGGTGCAGTTAGCATGGATTTTGTTTGGGATTACCAAAAACCCGGAGAGGGAATGATTCCATTTATGTTGTAGTAGATATATTTTCCAAGATGGCACATTTCATTGCTTGTAAGAATACTAGTGATGCAACACATATAGCTAATTTATTATTTTAAGAAATTGTAATATTACATGGATTTCTTGTAAGTATTGTGTCTGATAGAGATACAAAGTTTGTAGGGCATTTTTGGAGAACTCTTTGGAAGAAACTGGGAGCTAACCACAGTTTTAGTTCAGCATACCATCCTCAAACAGATGGACAGACCGAAGTAGTAAACAAGAGCTTGGGGAATATATTGAGGAGTTTAGTGTATCAAAATCTTAAGCAGTGGGATTTAGCACTAGCTCAGGCTGAGTTTGCTTATAATGATACTCCAAACCGAAGTACTGGAATGAGTCCATTTCAGATTGTTTTTGGAATGAATCCAAGAGTGTAGGTTTTAACCCCGTACAGAAATTACCTGCATACGAATTCTAAATCACAAGAAAAGTAAAAATGCGAGAGCATAACACATAAAACACATACACACAGAGATTTCCCACTAGATCCCAAAACCGAGACTACCAGCTTGATTTTTCATTATGTTCCTTTCAATGTTACAATACATATTTATCCATGCCGAAGCATCCAATACCATGGACTGAAAACCATCGTGTCCAAAACCATGGACCAAAAACCTTCGCGTCCAAAAAGCATGTGCGAAAATCATGCACAAAACCATAGGTGGGTCCGCCCAACCTAACATAGGGTCCAAAACCAAAATTTTCCAGGGCGCTGCCCCGGCCCCATAAAGTGGGGTTACGGGTACTCCTCAAACCCCCTGTTAACTATGTGGAAAGAATATAACACAACCCAACAATCTCCCACTTGTTGTTTTCTTTCCACAGGGAGCCACAGGAGAGCTTAGTCATTTTTCTAGCCCTGAAACACCCATTGTTTCTCTACACCATGAAAACTTCTCAGAGCTCACAGATTTTGTCAATGCATCTGTAGTATTCTTCAAAGTGTCCACCTTTACATGAAACACCTCTTTGTCTTCTATCATATCCCTCACAAAGTGATACTGAACATCAATGTGCTTTGTCTTTGAATGATAAGCAGGGTTCTTTGCCAAGAAAATTGCACTTTGGCTGTCACAGTCTATCCTTATAGCTCCCTGTACTAACCCCATACTTGAACACAATCTCTGCAACCAAACTGCTTCCTTGCTTGCATGAGTGGCTGCCATGTATTCTACCTCTGTAGTTGATAGTGCCACTACAGATTGTTTCTTACTCATCCAACTGACTGCACCTCCAAATAGGTTAAACACATACCCACTTGTAGATCTTCTCTGATCCAGATCTCCAGCCCAGTCTGCATCAACAAAGCCACGGATATCCAACACTCTGTCCAATCCTGGTCTTCCTTGGTAGCACAAACCATAATCACTAGTGCCACACAAATACCTGAAAACCCGCTTCACTGCTGTCCAGTGCTCCTTCCCTGGTTTTGACATAAACCTGCTCAATACTCCCACTGCATGTGCAATGTCTGGTCTAGTACAGACCATGGCATACATCAAGCTACCGACTGCACATGCATATGGAACACGAGACATGTCCTCTTCCTCTTCTTGTGTCTTGGGACACTGTTCAGCAGATAACCTCACACCTACAGGAATAGGAACCTTCACCGGTTTACTATCCTGCATATTAAACCTCTGCAATATTGT
>APFE030605780.1:11336-42809 GCA_000404065.3 Pinus taeda
AATCAATTCCCGGCACCTGGAAATAACCTTTTGCTACCAACCGAGCTTTGTATTTCTCCACCTTCCCTTCTGCATTTGTCTTCTTCTAAACCCATTTGCCTGCCAATGGGTTTCCTTCCAGCCGGCAACTCCACCAGATCCCAAGCCTCATTTTTGTGCAAAGATGCCATTTCATCAACCATGGCCTCTTTCCAGAGTTTTCCATCCTCTGAATCCACTGCTTCCTTCACAGTTCTGGGATCATCATCAGTACAGACAAAGCAAAGTTTGAATAGAAAGCAGATGGGCTATACCTTTCCGGCTGCCTTCTTTCTCGAGCTGATCTTTCTCCACAGCTGGAGTTTGTGGGCTCTTCATCTTCGATTCTCTCCTGCTACAGAGTCTGATTCTTCCTCCTGTTAGTTTCAAACTCTATCTTCACAGGTTCTTGGTTGGAATTCATGTTTAATAACATCTTTCACCTCTTTGAACAACCACATCTCAGACTGTACACAACCTTCCGTGTGACTGGGTTCCAAAGCTTATAACCCTTTAAACCATCCTTATACCCAATAAAGATGCACTTTTCAGATTTACTATCCAACGTGGTTCGTTTCTCCTTTGGAACATGTACATATGCATCACATCCAAATACCCTCAGATATGAAAGAGAGGGTTTCTTACCAGTCCATACTTCTTGTGGAGTCTTATCCTCCAACGCTGATGAAGGTGACCTGTCGACCAAGTAACATGCAGTATCCACCGCCTCTACCCAGAATTCCTGTCCTAACCCGACACCACTGAGCATGCTTCTTGCCATTTCCATCAACATCTTGTTCATTCTTTCTGCGACTCCATTTTCTGAGGGGTATATGGAGTAGTCTTCTGTCGTGCCATACCACACTTCTTACAAAATTCTTCAAATTCCTTGCTACAAAATTCTCCACCATTATCTATCCTTAGCACCTTTATCTTCTTCTCTGTCTGATTTTCCACCAGAGCCTTAAATTCTTTAAACCTGTCAAAGACTTCAAATTTCTTCTTAAGGAAATATATCCATGTATTCCTTGAGAAGTCATCTATAAATGATACATAGTACACAGACTTACCCAATGATGAAACTTTCACAGGTCCAAACACATCACTGTGCACAAGCTCTAATATTTGTTTCGTCCTCTTACCACCAGAGGGGAAACTCACCCGATTCTGCTTCCCATATACACAATTTCACAGAAATCAAAATCCAGAGAGCTATTACTCATACCTTCTACCATACCTTTACCATGAAGTATTCAAAGGCCCTTCTCTCCAATATGTCCAAGCCTTTGATGCCACAACATGGTCTTCTCTCCGGAGACCACTAGATTTTCTGCTCCACTTTCAGGAACCACAGAACTATTGCACCCGTCAACAACAGTGCTACCTTGCAGCTTGTACAGAGTTCCGATCCGAACTCCCCGCATCAAAACCAGTGCTCCTCGAACCATCTTGCAGGTATCCTTCTCGAACACTGTCTTTACACCTGCATCATCCAACTTGCTTACAGAAATCAGATTTCTGGCCAACGCAGGAATATGCAGAACACCCGGAAAGGTTCTAACCCTTCCACCTTGCAACTTCAACTTTACTTTTCCACAACCAATGATTCTAGCCTTCCTATTATCTCCTAAGAAGACATCACCACCATCATATTTCTCATACTCACAGAACCACTCTCTATGGGGAGTGAAGTGAAAGGATGCACCTGAGTCAATCAACCATGCCTCATGATCTACATGTGTACTTGAAGAAGCCAAGTACACATCCCCACCTTCATCTGAGGTGGTTTGCGCCTCTGCAGAAGGAGCATCATCAGATCCCTTTCCTTTATCAGGAGCTTTAGATTTACACTCCCTTCTGAAGTGTCCTTCCTTTCCGCATTTCCAGCATACCACCTTTGTAGGTTTTCCTGGAGATTTAGATCTCCCTCTAGATTTAGATCTCCCACTCGATGACTTATTTTTGTTTCTGTTCTGGGACCGTCCTCGTACAGACAAGGCATCACCATTCTGGTTGTCCATATTTTTCCGTCTCATCTCCTCCGTCAGCAAGGCCAAGACTATTTCATCAAACTGCAAAGCAGTTGCATTGCTACCTATTGCAATAACTAGACTATCCCATGAGTCTGGTAGAGAACACAACAAACTAATGCACTTATCTTCATCTGAAATTTTAATATCAACAGATGATAACTGACTTACCACAGTATTAAACGCATTCAAATGCTCTGTCATCGAGTCTCCATCTTTCATCCTCAGGTTATATAGCTTTTTCCGCAGGAATAGTTTATTCACCAGAGACTTAGATCAGTACAAAGTCCCTAACTTGTCCCACAGAGCCTTCGCCGTAGCTTCCCCTGATACATTCAACAATACAGAATCTGAGGCACACAATCGTATTGTGCTCTTTGCCTTCCGATCCAACTTCTTCCATTCTTCATCGGTCACACACGTTGGTTTAGTACCCGGATCTACCGTGATCCACTGATCTTTATCCACCAACAGATCCTCCATCTTGAGTTTCCACAACTCAAAAATTTGACCATTGAACTTCTCAATCTCTATATTTCCGCTGCTCGCCATCTTCTTTCACCACCAGAATCGATCTCGCAGATCTCCCACTGAACAGGGTCTACCACAGGCCCGAGCAAAACCCCTCAGCAAAAAAGGCGTCCCCTTGAAGCCAAAATAGCTCTGATACCAAACGTAGGTTTTAACCCCGTACAGAAATTACTTGCGTACGAATTCTAAATCACAGAAAAATAAACAATGCGAGAGCATAACACATAAAACACATATACACAGAGATTTCCCACTGGATCCCAAAACCGGGACTACCAGCTTGATTTTTCATTATATTCCTTTCAATGTTACAATACATATTTATACATGCCGAAGCATCCAATACCATGGACCGAAAACCATCGGTCCAAAACCATGGACCGAAAACCATCTCGTCCAAAAAAACATGTGCGAAAATCATGCACAAAACCATAGGTGGGTCCGCCCAACCTAACATAGGGTCCAAAACCAAAATTTTCCGGGGCGCTGCCCCGGACCCCATAAAGTGGGGTTACGGGTACCCCTCAAACCCCCTATTAACTATGTGGAAAGAATATAACACAACCCAACAAAGAGGTGTGTATGAGCTCAGGGATTTGAGTAAACAAGAGACCAGAAGTGCAAAAACTGAAGAGTTTGCAGAACAGATGTAGATACTACAGGAAGATGTCAAAGGTAGATTACAGGAAAGCAGCAACAAATACAAACAGATGGTAGATATGAAAAGAAGAGAGAAAGAATTTCAAGTGGGAGATTTAGTGATGGTATATATGAGAAAAGAAAGATTTCCTGTTAAAACTTACAATAAACTGAAAATGAAAAAGATAGGACCATTTAGAATTAAAAGAAAGTTTTCAAGTAATGCATATGAATTTGAGTTGCCAGCCAGAAGAGATTGGAATATCACCCATCTTTAATGTTGCAGATTTGTATCCATACAAAGAGGTAGAGACAGAGCTATAGGAGGAAACTACAGTAGATGAAGTTCAAACTGTGAACTGGGAAGAACAAATGCCAAAGACAACTAAGCAGGAAGTGGAAGTTGTTTTGGAGAAAAGAGTATCCAAAAGAACCAGAGGATAGACTTATTTCTAATATCTAGTCAAATGGAAAGGACAACCAGTGGAGGATGCTAGTTGGTTGAAAACAACAGAATTACAGAAGCATGGAGTATGTCCTGAAAGTTTGAAGGACAATTCTTTTCATCCCTGAGATTCTGATGCAGGAGCATCCAGACTTAGTTAGCAACGTGAAAGTTTGTTCACATGTTGTGGCTAAACAAGTGAATTTCATTGACCTGATGGGTCAAAAATAAGTTTTACTAAGAGGGTTTGATCTCTCAAGAAATGAGTTGTATTTCATTATTTTAATAAGTTATAAACTGTCTTATTTTAGGCTTAAATATGAGTTGTTAGCATAGAGGTGAGATAGAGCTAGGAATTAGAATATTTGTTGTTAGAATTATTAAAAATAGGGATTGATTTGTTAGATACAGTTAGAGTGGTATCTAACTTATAAAGAGAAGGAAAATGTAATGAAACAAAGAGAGGATTGAGGAGTGGATTTAGTAGAGCGAGAGAAAAAAGGTGTGTGGATTATATTTTTGAGACAAAGATCTTTATTTGTGTAATCAAGCCCAAGGACGAGACTCTATAACTCTTTTATTATGAATGAATTGATGTTGTGCACATAATTATATATATGCAGCCCGTGGAGATCCTCGAATGCTTGTTTTCTCTGTATTTGGATGAAATTGATTCTTGCTTTGTTTTCTTGCTTTATAATAGATAAACACTGAGTTAAAAGAGTAATCGACAAGTTAAATATATTGCTTTGGTTTCGTAAGAGGAAAACCCAAAATACACTAAGAATCGTCACAAAACACATTCAGATTAGAAATCCGGACTTCAAATATTCTGAACGGAGGTTTTTAAAGTTATCGGGTCCATGGAACCCAAAATCACATCGCTTCAGTGGATAGAAACTAGCTTGTTGAATTTCCGAATTCTGACATAGCAATATGACAGGATCCGAAATGTTATAGAGAACGGGTGATAATCTATCGGGTCCACAAGGGTTATCGCATTAACATTTTGAAGTGGAGGAAGTTTAGATAGTGGGCATCACGACTTGCGATTGGCTGATTAGGTCATGGCCATTAGATCACGATTTATCGCAACCATTGGATTGCAGAAGCAGTCTTGCTACAATTAAATGGTATTTTGGGCACGTTATAAGTTGTAAATGGTTTCGAGGGTTTGACACCCGATTCCATTGAAACACTGCCACGTAGCGAAGGCGGAGGAAAGGAAAACGCTTTATTGAGCGGTTAACCCCCGATCTACTATTCCACCCGAAGTCTCTGACAACAGTCAGATCTCAAAAATCCAGATCTATGGTTCCAAAGTATTGACATGTTTACTTTCGGTGTATGATAAGCGCACCGATAGAAAAAAGGTAAATATCAATGTCTTGTATGGTTTTTTAGTGTATTTTAGTTTAAAAGAAAAATAGTTGGATTAGAGTTAAAAGGGGATCCGCGGGTGATTTTGGGGTTTTTGTGAGTTCTGCTTCCGCACTGCGTCCTACCAAGTGGATGATCAAGCCTCCAAAACTGTGCAATCTTCAAGGATGATGCCTTGACTACATGTATGAGTTTTCTTTATAAGAAAACACATGCAATTGATAGTACACTTTCCTTGACTTTAATCTTAGCTGGGTCTTTCTTAGAATAGACGTGCATGAGTTTTTGATGAGGGAATCTTCAGCTAACTGGACTAGCACTAGTTGGATGCATGCATGCATCCACTGACTATTAACTCTCTATTAGTTCCTCAAACAGTTTGGAACTAATTTAACTGGACTTAATTCAGTAAGCTGAGTTAACTAATTAAAACTCAAATATAACTCAATCTTATCTCCTTAATTTAAGGGATAACTCTTACATGACTTCAGAAAGACTTCTAACTTGAATTTCTCGAACTAATTAATTCAGAATGAATTACTAAATTATTTCCAAGTTGCTGTTAAGACTAAATTTGATTTTAATTCACAATTTAATTCAAGGACAAATTAAATTGGAATATTCTTGTTGCCACATTTCAACACTCCCTCTCAACAAGAAAGGGATTATCTGCCACCCCAATCCTGTCTCTATGGAACTTGAATTTACACTTTGACAATGCCTCTGTCAAAATGTCAACATCTTGCTCCACTATCGAAATATACTGCAGCAACATGATCCTCCTCGCTACACAGTCTCTGAGATCATGATACCGGATTTCGATGTGCTTGGACCTATCATGAAGTATTAGATTCTCAGAGAGTTTGATACAACTCTGGTTATCACAATAGATCACAATTGGATCCATCCTCTGATCAAACAAACCAACTATGATTTTCCACATCCATATGGCCTCACATGTTGCCTGACTTGCAGCCATGTATTCAGTCTCTGTCGAGCTGAGTGCAACCGACCTCTATTTCCTGTTGTACCAAGAAATTGTCGCTGACTGAAGGTTGAAAACCCCTCCTGATGTGCTCTTTCAATCTAATGGACTCGCTGCCCAATCTGCATCAGTGAAGCCTTGTATCTTGACTCCCTCTGTCCATTTGTACCATAATCCATACTAAGATGTGCCTCTGAGGTATCTCAATACATGCTTTTCCGCCTTCCAAAACATATTGGTAGGCTGAAGCATCGCTTGAATCAACTGGTTCACTACATAGCACAAATCTGGTCATGTGTTCACTAAGTACATCAGTGAACCCACAACCTGCCTATACACATTAGCCTCCACTACTTCTCCTAAAGTAGCATCCTCCTTCCTCCAGTTACCAGCTAGAGGAGTCTACATGGGCTTGCACTTCTCCATGTGGAATATCGTGAGTATCTCGTTGGCATACTTGCCTTGAGACACAAACAACTCCCAACTTTTTGTCACACTTCCATGCCAAGGAAGTAATGCATGAGACCCATGTCTTTCATCTCGTATTCTCTTGCAAGGTACCCCTTGCAAGACACGATCAATTGATCATCACCAGTCAATATGATATCATCAACATAAAGAACGATGATCAACATCTTACCTTTCACCACGATGTGGTACAAGTTCGCATCCACTTCACTCTTTGTGAAGCTCATGAACCCGGTGAAATAGTTGTCTATCCTGGTGTACCAAGCATGAGGTGCTTGCTTCAGCCCATACAACGCTCTCTTGAGTCGGCACACATGTGTCTCACGATCAAAGGCCTAAAAATCTTCCAGCTGCTCTATATACACCTTTTCCTCAATCTCGCCATTGAGGATTGTAGTCTTCACATCCATCTGATGGATCTTCCAACCCATGTGTGATAATAGTGCCAACATAGATATGATAGATGAGTACCTTGTGACACGAGAAAAAGTCTCATCATAGTCAAATTATCCCCTCAACCTATGAAAAACCATGGGGAAAAAATCTTGACTTATGCTTCTCCACACTACCATCAGCAGTTTGCTTTACCTTGTAAATCCAATGGGAACTCACAACTAACTTGTTCTACGGTCTCGGAACCACATCCCAAACATTGTTACGAACTATGGAGTCATACTCCTCCACCATAGCATCAACCCAAATTGGCTGCTGCAATGCTTCCTCAAAGGAAGATGGATCAATCTCAAAACATTCCCCAGCAAGGCCCATGTATCTAGTGTACCTCTCAGGTGACCTCCTCTATCTGCGCTGAGAAGATGGTGATCCCACATTCTCTCTCGCATCCTCCAACAATCTGTCTTCTTCTCTTGTGCGCTTCCGTCCATCTCTGGAAGACTCTACTTGAGTGGATGTCTCCACTCCTGGAACCTCTACATGCAGCTTCTTTGCATCAGTCTGAGGCTCCTCCTCCCTAGGAACCAACAGTTCCTCCACAACTTGTAGTTGGAGCTCCCTCTCAAGGGAAAATTGCATGGCCTTCTACTCATGAAACTTGAGATCTTTGCAAACCATTGTCCTCCGACTGGTAGGAAAGTACACCCAATAGTTGTGAGGTGTATCAGTGTACCCCACAATTATCTCCAACTCTACTGTTGACTCAAGCTTCTTCCATGCATCCTTTGTCACATGGCAATATACCGATGAGCCAAAGATCCTGAAGTAACACACATCTGGTCTCTTATCGGAGAAAGCTTCCTCTCGTTGCATGCCTCAGCCCACAAGTGAAGTGGTAGGCCTTGGTCATGCAACATTGCCTATGCTGCCCCTACAATAGTTCTGTTCTTCCTCTCGGCCACCCCATTCTGCTATGGATTATGAGGTTCTGTCAACTCTCATTTAATTCATTCTGCTGCACAGAAGTCCTTAAACTCTTGAGAGACATATTCTCCACCGTTGTCGCTTCTCAAGGCCTTGATCTTCTTCCATGACTCTTTCTCGACCAAAGCTTTGAACTCACAAAACTTTGTGAAAGTTTGGTCCTTCTTCTGCATGAAATAAATCCAGCATCTACGAGAATAGTCATCAATGAAAGTCACAAAATACCGTTGCTTTGCTATGGATGTCGTCAAGAATGGTCCACACACATTAGTATGAACTCACTCTAAGATAACCTATGCTCGACTGTCTCGATCATGAAAGGAAGACTTGGTGTACTTTCCTAAGGTACAACCTTTGCATGTGTCAACTTGCTCAAGTTTACCTTTGGGAAGTCCTATATATATCTGTTGCATTATCTTCAAATCCCCATGATGCAAATGGCCCAACCGCCTATGCCACAACTCACCAATGTCTTGGCTTTGCACCAATTTTTCTTCCATACTCAATGTTGCACAATCATCTACCTCTAGTTTATAGATATTATTCACCCGAATCCCTATCCCATTGGTCTAATCCGTGGCTATGTGTCTTAGGAACACCTTTCCTTTACTGAAGACAACATCGTAGCCTTTGTCCTCCAACATCATGACCGATACCAAATTCTTCTTCATTCCAGGCACATACTTCACATCTTTCAAGGAGATGGGAGCTCCATGCTCCCTCTTAAAAGCAACCGTGCCCACTCCTGAAACACTATACCTTCCATCGTCACCCATCTCTATGCACATCTTGAGGTTTTTCTCCTCCAAGGCACTGAATAAATTTTTATCAACAGTCATGTGGAATGAGGCTCCACTATCAAGATACCAGACACAACCCATCATCGATGACACCATGCATGCGATGAGGGTAAATTCCATTTCGAACTGAGAGGCTAATGCCTCACCTTTCGATCCTTCCGAGGATCCTTTCTTGGACTTCTTTGATGGGCAATAAGTTGCATAATGTCCCATCTTGTGACAATTAAAGAATGTCATTTTAGACATGTCACCCTTCTTCCCTCCATGAGAAGAATTCGATTTTAAATGGGAAGCCTTCCCCTTCCCTTTCCTTTCCTTACTTTCTAAGGCCAGATTTTCCTCATCATCATCCTTGGATGAAGAAGAATCTCGTGTGCTCCTCCTGATCTCCTCCTGCATAAGATCCGACCACTGTCATTCCCAATCTGGCAGTTTCTCCCTTCCATTCACAGAGTCCTGGTAGTTATTCCAAATCTTTGGAAGGCCAAGGAGAGTGAGGCTCACCATATCATCATCAGTAGTAGTTATTCCCACACTGCCAAGCTCATCTCTACAGGTGGTGATCTTGTTCAGATATGTGGAAATAGTATTTCCCTTCTCCATCTTGATTCTTCAAAGCTTATCCTTGAGCACCAATTTCCTCTGTTTACTACTATTCTCGTAGATGTCCTTCAATGTCTTCCACATTGAAAATGGAGTATCCTTCCCATGGAGACTCGAGACAATATGGTCTCGAACTCCCTCAAGGATGATCCATCTCGCCTTTGCCACACACTTCTTCCACTCAACCAACTCTTGTGCATTAGTTGAAGTTGGCTTTGGGATTTCCTGATCAATGAATTCCTTCAAGCCATTGTCTTCTAATACAGCCTCCATTCTATCTTTCCATTCTATGTAATTCAAGCTACCTTCCAAGGCATACTCGAGTCTCAAGACATAGAACACCATTTTCCAACCTTGAAGTATGATATGAATTTGATTTGCACCTGCAACCCCGGACTTCAAACTTCGAATTCTCTTCTTAGTATACTTTTCACAACTTCGATACCATGTAGAAAATTTCTACAAATCCAGCTCTGATACCATGTAGAATTTTCTACAGATCTAGCTCTGATACCATATAGAAAATCTGATGTAGGTTATCCCGATAATGAAATATAAATCAAAGTAGAATACTATAACCTACTTCTACTATCAATTCGTGGAAGCTTAAAGATCGAGCTGAACAATATAACTAGAAGAAGAAGAATCAATGCACAATACACATGAAAATACTTTGGAGAAAGCCTCAGCTAAAAAACCCCACTATCTGTATTATCATACAAGGTGGAAATACATAGGAATTATACAAAGCCTTAGCTCTCATAGCTAGCCATCTCTCAATACAATCCTCATAGATGCTCACAGGCAATCTTGGCTTCTCTCCAGCCTTCCTCTCTGCCCTCCAAGCTCCTATATCCTTGCGTTGTTCCTATGGGATGATTCTCCTTCAACCAAGTGGATGATCTCCTACCAAGTGGATGATCAAGCCTCCAAAACTGCGCAATCTTCAAGGATTATGCCTTGACTACATGCATGAATTTTCTTTATAAGAAAACACATGCAACTGATAGTACACTGTCCTTGAATTTAATCTCAACTGGGTCTTTCTCAGAATAGACATGCATGAGTTTCTGATGAGGGAATCTTGAGTTAACTAGAGTCGCACTACTTGGATGCATGCATGCATCAACTGACTGTTAACTCTCTATTAGTTCCTAAAACAGTTTGGAACTAATTTAATTGGACTTAACTCAGTAGACTGAGTTAACTAATTACAACTCAAATATAACTCAATCTTATCTCCTTAATTTAAGGGATAACTCTTGCATGACTTCAGAAAGACTTCTAACTTGAATTTCTCCAGCTAATTAATTCAAAATGAATTAAGCAATTATTTCCAAGTAGCTGTTAAGACTGATTTTAATTCGTAATTTAGTTCAAGGACAAATTAAATTGGAATATTCTTGTTGCCACATTTCAACAAGAAGCTTTACCACCATTTATTTTGATTCTTTAAGGTTATGAAACTAATTTTTGCATTATTGATTGGAGAAAATAAACTTGACATCTTCCACCTCTCCTATTGGTTGTGATTGATATTGTGTCTCTCTTTTTGCATGAGAATTGCCAACAAAATAATGCCATCACTACTTAAACTATGATCATGTTCTTCAATGGAATCATTCTCCATTTCATTTGTACAACAAAAAATCTAGTCCCACTGGCTTTAGAAACAAACATAATTCAGTTTGGCACTTCAAGCAATCATATCAACTTCTATAAGTATTTATGTTAAGTATTGAATCTCAACATAAATTTTAGGCAATATACATGCTATAACAATTTGAAACAAGTGATCTCCATAACTGACACATGCTCAAAACATCTAGCATCATCATTTACCCAAATAAGAAAATTAATCCTTCACCTTTTTAAATGAAAAGATCTGATAGCCAAATTATATTATTGAGATTGAAAATGTCTAGACAAAAAACCTAGCATATTTCTCCTTTCAAAACTTGGCATATTCCATGCTCGAGATTTATAAACTCAGTTACTAAAGGTCGGAAACTAACATAGAAAACTCCTTTGTTTTCAAATACTTTGTCAATAATTGTTCTCTAGGATGTCTCTATTGTTTTTCTTTGCTTGAATATCCTAATTGGAATAAGAGCTTGAAATATCTGACACAACAATAGTGATATCATCTAGTTTACCACCATAATATCGAAAAAGTATCATGGGTAGCAGTGTATCCCAGCTCTTAACCCCAATAGTTTGTTCATTTGCACAAATAAAGTTATAATCCTCAACACTTGTAATTTCCTTTAAATGTTCCAATTGATTATCATAAGTTTTCCTTGATTTGAACTACAAATCTTGATTCATCCTTGTGCTAACAGTTGTTGAAAATTTTCAAAAAAATATTTCTAGTGTTTGAAAGAGATACAGTTGAACATGTATAGCAACATGATTTTTTATAGTTTGGAAGAGAACATTTCATCTTGTGCTTGTGTTTTTGTGAATTTTATTTATGAAGACCTTCATATCCAAAATTCAAGCAACAATTTTCCACAGTTGGATGATTTATGAAATGATCTATAAAGTTCTGGCATTTCCTCAATTCATTTCCTTGATCTAATTTAAGAGGAAAATATGTACACCTTCCAACACAAACATGATTACTCATCTAAGAATAATCAGAAGAATGCACTTTCTCTTAAACATATTGCCTAAAGCATATAGCCCCACATACATAAATTTTCTTGCTTCAATCCTGTTAAGGCTAATATTTCCTTTAGTTGTACCTTTCCCTCAATGTGACATTAGGGATCATATTGATTGTGAAAATCATAAAACCAATACTTTTTAGCTGCAATATCTGTCCTTTGTTGTATTTTCTCAAATCTTGGCCCCTCTGAGCAACAATTTGCACATCTGGGTGTCTTGGGTAGTAATTTCATATATTGGAGCCATGTCATCTTCGAATGCACTTAGATTTTCTTGCATAGTTATAACTACTTCTGATATATATCCCATTCTACACCTTGTAATTGCCAAGCTTTCATTTGGAACATGTACACTTCTTATCAATATTTCACATACAAGCAGCAAATTAGTTGCATTCCTTACAATTGTCCACAAGACTCTTTGATCCTAGTCAATCTTGTATTCATTTCCATACTATCATAAGGAGTTATTTAGCTAAGGTGCTCCAATTTGTTTCAATTTTCATTACTGAATCCTAGCCACGTCAAAATTTTGACTTTTTTTTCATTCCCACATACAATAAGTTCAGGTCTCCCCTCCACTGTGAATTATTAAACAATGGCATGAAATTATTTGGAATTCCTGGAGGATCCTCACCAATAAATCCATTGAGATGAGCTCCAACAAGATTGAAATACCTTAGCAAAATTATTTTCGAAGATCTCCTTAGTGGACATCATGACATATTTCTTCAATAAAGAACTTAATACATCCAAATGGTTTCATTGCACATATCAAAAGCCCAACAAAATGAATGACAACATCAAATTTTGTTGATAAAAACAAATTCACCTGTGTGTGATCCTCTTGGAGAATATTAAAAAATTGCTACATGCTTTGATGAGAGAACGTCAACGATTTTATAGTGATGGTATTCCTTTGATTGCTTTCGTAAAGAAACTTTGCGATCTTGTTTCTATTATGCTCAATTAAAAATGAATAAAATAATGAAATGACCATAAACCTTGAGGGTTTAATTGAGCATAATCCCCATTGCAATATTGGTTGACCAAGAAGTGGAATGTGGAAGGGGTTGTTGGTGCTTTCTAGTTTTCTAGCCAGGGGGTGCGCAATTTTTCTAGAATTGCCACATATGAAGGATTGTTTCACAAAAACTATGAATTTTGGACCCCCCCCCCCTTTCCTTAAACTTTTAACACACGAGGGTCCGCAATTAAACGACAACCATCATTTTACACTAGCAACAAGACCCTGACATGTATCCCCTTTGAAGCCTATGAAATACATTGTTTCTTCAGCCTACCAACAACAAGAAGCTTATGTGGCACTTATACTTGGAGTATTGATTTGACAACTAGGAAATCAATATTTTAACATTCAATTTGTGACACTTGGTGATTCGATGTTTTATATGATCAACATGGCAAAGATTGCAACAAAAAATCGATGGTTTCCGCAGTTTCCTAGAACTTTACCAAAACATTTGAAAACCTTTTAAAATATTTATGGCCAATGAATTTTTACTATGTGTCAAGTTGAGTTTTTTACCCCGAAAAAAAATTTAAGATTACCCTTGTGTGCTTTTTGTTTTCCAAAATTCGAAATATCCCACATCGCTTGAGCCAGAGGCGATCTGGGATGGGTGACCTCTCGGGAAGTCTTGGTTACCGGGCGCAAGCCCCAGAAGTGATGATTGACGATATGTGATTCATTTCACTAGTTTCAATCCCACTTCTTCACCCCTGTGAGCATCACCCGATGCAATGAGTGCTAAGTGAACTATTCAAAAATCATGAGAAATTAGTCAGTTACGACTACCTCTCATGGAAATGGTCATACGTGAATGACTTACTTAACGCAGTTGAATCCCAAAACGATATCTAATATAATGCACTGCGTAAACCCCCATACTTAAATTCAAAAAGAGTCAAGGGATCTCTACTTGAATGGTTCATGAGGCACAATACTTGCTAAGGTTTTGCAAATGGGGTAGCAAGCTAAGTGGGCTTGATTGTGGGGAAAACTCCACAGTTAAGCGCGCTTGAGCCAGAGGAGTTCTGGGATGGGTGACCTCCTGGGAAGTCCTGGTTACCGGGAGCAAGCCCCGGAAGTGATGATTGATGCTATGTGATTCGTTCTCCACATTTCACTAGTTTCAATCCCACTTCTTCACCCCTGTGAGCATCACCCGATGCAATGAGTGCTATGTGAACTATTCAAAAATCATGAGAAATTAGTTAGTTACGACTACCTCTCATGGAAATGGTCATACGTTGAATGACTTACTTAACATAGTTGAATCCCAAAAATGATATCTAATATAATGCACTGCGTAAACCCCCATACTTAAATTCAAAAAAGTGTGAAGGGATCTCTAATTTAATGGTTCATGAGGCAGAATACTTGCTAAGGTTTTGAAAATGGGCTAGCAAGCTAAGTGGGCTTGATTGTGGGGAAAAATCCACAGTTAAGCATGCTTGAACCAGAGGCGATCTGGGATGGGTGACCTCCCGGGAAGTCTTGGTTACCAGGTGCAAGCCACAGAAGTGATGATTTGACGCTATGTGATTCATTTCACTAGTTTCAATCCCACTTCTTCACCCCTGTGAGCATCATCCGATGCAATGAGTGCTAAGTGAACTATTCAAAAATCATGAGAAATTAGTCAGTTATGACTACCTCTCATGGAAATGGTCATACGTGAATGACTTAATTAACGCAGTTGAATCCCAAAATGATATCTAATATAATGCACTACGTAAACCCCCATACTTAAATTAAAAAAAGAGTGAAGAGATCTCTAATTGAATGGTTCAGGAGGCACAATACTTGCTAAGGTTTTGCAAATGGGGTAGCAAGCTAAGTGGGCTTGATTGTGGGGAAAAATCCATAGTTAAGCGCGTTTGAGCCAGAGGCGATCTAGGATGGGTGACCTCCCGGGAAGTCCTGGTTACTGGGTGCAAACCCCAGAAGTCATGATTGATGCTATGTGATTCATTTCACTAGTTTCAATCCCACTTCTTCACCCCTGTGAGCATCACCTGATGCAATGAGTGCTAAGTGAACTATTCAAAAATCATGATAAATTAGTTAGTTACGACTACCTCTCATGGAAATGGTCATACGTGAATGACTTACTTAACGCAGTTGAATCCCAAAATGATATCTAATATAATGCACTGCGTAAACCACCATACTTAAATTCAAGAAAGAGTGAAGGGATCTCTAATTGAATGGTTGATGAGGCACAATACTTGCTAAGGTTTTGCAAATGGGGTAGCAAGCTAAGTGGGCTTGATTGTGGGGAAAAATCCATAGTTAAGCGTGCTTGAGCCAAAGGTGATCTGGGATGGGTGACCTCCTGGGAAGTCCTGGTTACCAGGTGCAAGCCACAGAAGTGATGATTGACGCTATGTGATTCATTTCACTAGTTTCAATCCCACTTATTCACCCCTATGAGCATCACCTGATGCAATGAGTGCTAAGTGAACTATTCAAAAATCATGATAAATTAGTTAGTTACGACTACCTCTCATGGAAATGGTCATACGTGAATGACTTACTTAACACAGTTGAATCCTAAAATGATATCTAATATAATGCACTGCGTAAACCCCCATACTTAAATTTCTAATCCTTGTTCACCAACAAAGAATAGATCTAACAAATTATCGTTCTCCAAGGGAAGATATCTTAGTTACTACGCTCATTGGCAATGATGCCAAATGTTGTATATGTTTCTCGAAGGACGTCTATTAGTTGATAAATTGTGCCAAGAAACCAACTCAACCAACTTAGGTTCAAGTTGGGCCTTGAACCATAGGGGGATCCCTCAATGTTACAAGGCTTTAATGTTATTCATTGTCACTTAAAAACAACCTATGAAGCACAATGGCTAGATCTAGGGGTTGTTGTATAGGGTGGTTGCTTAGAGTTTCAAATCCCTGCTTAACAAGTAAAGCCTTCTCTTGCAAAGGCCTTATCAAAGTGCCAACACTAAACATGATAGAATAACATAGCTTAAAAGGGTTTGATAGAAGAATGTAGGATAAATCAGATAATTAACATATCCTCACTAAATATCCAATTATCTAATAGGTTAAAAAATATATAGAATAATCTCTAAAGTGAAAATCAATACATCTAAGTATAGCATAAAAGAAACAATTTAAAGATTTCTAGGTGATCAGTTAAACAAATTGTTCATTCTTTTAATCAATACAGAACATAAATTTGCAGAGGGGTGTCAAGGAGGCTAATATTCAACCTAGACCTTCCCTAAAATATATACTACCTCAAATATATGCAAAAACAAATTATGAAATCATTGGAAACACTCATATAGCAACAAATTTGCCAGAGGCCTAAGCCAAAAGCCATTGATTGAAAACTTTGTAAGAGCAAACTTTACAAAAACGGCAAGTGTTTCTAGGCCCAAAAACCAACCCTTTTACATTACAAAATAAAGAATATATAGAAAAATACATTCCTCTAGTAGCTACAGGCTTTGAGGAATAAAAATCTTAAATAATAAACTATAAATAAATAAAATTTCAAAGTAGTTGCAGAAAATTTGGAACTGTTTGCAAGTCTTTTACCTTCGAATCTGGAGATTGATACTTTGACTGTTGATTTACTGCCTCGGTTGTTGATTTTGTGTCTGGAATAATCTCTTCAAAGCTGGAGTTAACCTTTATTGTATCTAAATTCCTTCTTTGTTGCCAAATTTTGCGTAAAATACTATGCGACTTGCATCTTTTAACTCTTTTGAAATCTGTAACTAGATTTATGTGTTGATCTAGAAATGTAGCCACGTGTTTCTGATCTAGAATTATTGATTCAAATTTCCACCTATGTGTTTATCTTCACCCTTGACAATCTCTACCGCCATTTAGTTCGATGCTTTAAGGTTATGAAATTAATTTCTACATTGTTGATTGGAGAATACAAACTTGACATCTACCACTTCTCCTATTGGTTGTGATTGATTTTGTGCCTCACTTTCTTCATGAGAATAGCCAACAAAATAATGTCATCAATACTAAAACCCCTATCATCTTCTTCAATTGACTCATTCTCCACTTCAGTTGTACAACCAAAAATCCAGTTCCACTAGCTTTGGAAATAAGCATCCTTCAGTTTCGCACTTCGACCAATCATATCAACTTCTATAATTATTTATGTTAAGTCTTGAATATCAACATAGCTTTTAGGAAATATACAAGCTATAACAATTTGAAACAAGTGATCTCCACAACTAACACATACTTAAAAGATGTAGCATCATCATTTACCCAAACAAGAAAATTAATCCTTCACTTTTCTGAATGAAAATATTTGATAGCAAAATTAGACTGTTGAGATTGAAAATGTCCACACAAAAACCCTAGCATATTTCTCCTTTCAAAACTTGGCATATTACATGCTCGAGATCTGTAAACTGAGTTACTGAAGGGTTGAAATGTGCATAGAAAACTCCTACGTTCTCAAATACTTTGCCATTAATTATTTTCCATGATGTCTCAATTGTTTTTCTTTGCCTGAATTTCCTAATTGGAATAAGAGCTCGAATATCAAATATATGACACAAAAAATAGTGATATCATCTAGTTTACCACCGTAATATTGAAAAAAAAATATCATGGGTAGCAGTGTGCTTTTTGGTTGACAAGTGCAACAATTTTCTGAGTTGTAATATGAAGTCATAGCCTAGCGCTTAACCCCAATAGACTGTTCATTTGCAGAAATAAACTTAGTATCCTCAACACCTGTAACTTCCTTTAAATGTTCCAATTGATTATGAGAAGTATTCCTTGCTTTAGACTGCAAATCTTGATTCAACCTTGGGCTAACCATTATTGACAAATTTCAAAAAAATATTTCTAGTGCTCAAAAGAGATACAACTGTGCACATGTATAGAAATATGAATTTTTATTTATTTATTTTCTTTTCAGTTTAGAAGAGAACATTTCATCTTGTGCATTTTTTCATGTGTTGTAGTGAATTGTATTTATGAAGACATTCATATGCAAACTTCAAGTAACAATTTTCCACAGTCGGATTATTTCATAAATGATCTGGAAATTTATGGCATTTCCTCACTTCATTTCCTTGATCTAATTCAAGAAGACAATATGTATACCTTCCAACACAAACATGATTACTAATATAAGAATAATCAAAAGAATGGTCTTTCTCTAAAACATATTTCCTAAAGCATATAGAACATTTGCAACCACATACATAAATTTTCTTACTTCAATTCGGTTAGGGCTAATATTTCCTTTAGTGGTAACTTTCCCTCAATGTGACATTAGAGATCATATTGGTTGTGATAATCCTAAAACCAATACTTTTTAGCTGCAATATTGTCTCCTTCATTGTATTTTCTCAAATCTTGGCCCCTATGAGTAACAATGTGAACATTTAGATGTCTTGGGCAACGTCTTCATATATTTGAGCTATGTCATCTTCAAATGCACTTAGATTTTCTTGCACAATTGTAATTACTTATGATATAGATCCCATTCTACAACTTGTAATCGACAAGCTTTTATTTGGAACTGTACACTTCTTATCAATATTTCACATATGAGCAGCGCATTACTCGCATTCCCTACAATTATCCACATGACTATTTGATCTCAGTCAATTTTGTATTTATTGCAATATTGTCATATATGAGCTATTTGGCCAAGGTGCTCCAATTTGTCTTGATTTTCATTACTGCATCCTAGCCACGTCAAAATTCTGACTTTAGTTTTCATTCCCACATACAGTAAGTGCAGGTCGCCCCTCAACTGTGAATTGTTGAACAATGGCAAGAAATTGTTCGGAATTCTTGGAGGATCTTCACCAATAAATCCACTAAAATAAGCTTCAACAAGATTGAAATACCTTAACAAATTTATTTTCCAAGATCTGCCCAGTAGACATCACGACATATTTCTTCAATAAAGAGCTTAATACATCGAAATGGTTTCATTGCATAGATCGAAAGCCCAAAAAATGAATGACAACATCAAATTTTGTTGATAAGAAGAAATTGACCTATGTGTGATCCTCTTGGAGAATATTGAAAAATTGCTACAGGATTTGATGAGAGAACTTCAACGCTTTTATAGTGATGATATCCCTTTGATTTCTTTCATAAGGAAACTCTCCGATCTTTTTTCTAGTATGCTTGATAAAAAATGAATAAAATTATGAAATGACCATAAGCCTTGAGGGTTTAACTGAGCATAATCCCAATTGCAATTTCTGTTGACAAGAAATGGAAAACGGAGGGGGTTTCTGGATTTTTAGCTAGGGGGTGTGCAAATTTTGTAGAACTAGCACATATGAAGGATGGTTTCACAAAAACAATGAATTATGGACCCCCTCCTTTCCTTAAACTTTGAGCACGCAAGAGGGTCCGCAATCAAACAACAATCGTTCATTTTACACCCGTGACAAGATCGTGGCAAGTATACCCTTTCAAATCTACAAAATGTGTTGTTTCTTCAACCTACCAACAACGAGAAGATTATGTGGTGCTTATACTTGGAGTATTCATTCGATAACTGGGCGATCAATATTTTAACATTCAATTTGTGTCACCTGGAACCTACACTCTGGTGCTTTAGCTTCAATTTTTAATATGACCAACATCACGATGATTGCAATAGAAACTCAGCGGTATCCTGGAAGTTTACCAAAACATTTGAAAATATTTTAATATCTTTGTGGCCTAGGAAGTTTTATTGCGTGTCAAGTTGAAATTTCAACCTCGAAAAAAAAAAATTTAAATTATCCTTGTATGCTTTTCATTTTTCAAAATTGGAAATATTCCGCATCGCTTACATAAAAGCCTCCATTTTTCTTTACTGAGGTGCACATTACTATTAATGACGTGTTGTGCACCGTTTTGGCTCTTCCTTTGGCTGGGCACTTTTGATTGGTCAAGCTTTGACTTGACTTGCAATGCATGATGCTGCTTGCTAAATAGTTGGCGAAGTTGGCCGTTAAGCTTGATGCTACTAAATAGTTGGCGGACTTGGTCGTTATGTTTGACGCTACCAAATAGTTGTGGACTAATTTGGTCGTTATGCTGGATGCCGCTAAATAGTTGGTTCAATTTTGGTGTTGAAATAAATTAACTTTGGTGCACTGATGCCCCTAAATAGTTGGTTCAATTTTGGTGTTGAAATAAACTAATTTTGGTGGATTGACTTGGTTGTTATGCTTGATGCCGCTAAATAGTTGGTTCAAGTTTGGTGTTGAAATAAACTAACTTATTACACTGACTTGGTCATTATGCTTGATGCCCCTAAATAGTTGGTTCAACTTTGGTGTTGAAATAAACTAACTTTGGTGCACTGACTTGGTCGTTATGCTTGATGCCGCTAAATAGTTGGTTTAATTTTGGTGTTGAAATAAACTAACTTTGGTGGACTGACTTGGTCGTTGATGAAGGTATTTTACTTGGGTATTCTCGTAATATAAATGGTTGTAGATGCCACAATAAAAATACAAAGAAGATTGTTGATTGTATCGAAGTCAAAGTGGATGAGTACTATTGGCTCCAATGATCTAGTGAACAATGAGGAGAAGCATGATGAGTCACCTTCAAATGAAGACAATGAAGAACCCCCTGGTCCTCAAGCCAAAGATCTTTCAAGGTATGTGCAAAACCACCACCTAGTTGATCAAATTGTTGGTGATTTAAACATAGGTGTGTAGACAAGAAGGAAGCTGCTAAATCCTCATACATGAGCGCATGTTTCTTTGTTATCGATGATGGAACCAAATGATGTTGCATAGGCTAGTCAGGGAAACAATTGGTTAAAAGATAATCATGAAGAACTGGACCAAACAGAGAAAAATCAGACTTGGGAGCTTGTAAATAAGAATGTCATTGGCATGAAGTGGGTTTTCATAAATAATTTGAATGAGCGTGGAGAAGTGGTAAGAAACAAGACAATATTGGTGTGCAAAGGTTATGCACAAATTGAAGGTTTGGACTTTGATGAAACTTTTGCTCATGGTTCTCAATAGGAGGTTATTATAATGTTTTTGGCATTTACTTGTTTCAAGAAATTCAAGAGATATCACATGGATGTCATATATGCTTTTCTAAATGGAGAGTTACATGAAGAAGTTTATATAGAGCATGCAGATGGTTTTCAGCTATCAAATCTACCCGACTATGTTCGCAAGCTATAGAAGGCCCTATATGGTCCCAAGCAAGCCCCACGGGCTTGGTATTCCATGTTAGACAATCACTTTCTCAAGTGTGGTTTCAAAAGAGGTGCAATTGATAGTAAATTATATGTTAAAGCTAATGATAGAAAATTAATCGTGGTGGTTTTCTATTTTAATGATATTACATTTGTGAGTGATTTAGATCATCTAACATGTCAGTTTGCAGTTGATATGAAGGTAGAATTTGAGATGTATATTCTTGGAGAGCTTTCTTATTTTCTTGGATTGTAGATAGCACAGTATTCCAAAGGAATTTTTATCTCACAGAGCAAGCATCTCAAGGAAGTATTGAAGAAATTTGGCATGGAGGAGTGTTCTTTAGTAAGCACACCAATGGTTACAGGTTGCAAGTTTAGAAAGACTGATGAATAACCAGAAGTGGGCCAAACTTTATACAGTTCTATTATTTGTAGCCTCTTATATTTGACAACCTTAAGGCCAAACATTATGCAGGTTGTTGGTATTGTTGGAAGATTTCAAGAAGCCCTCAAAAAGAGCCATCTTCTAGCAAGAAAAATGATTCATAGATATCTCAAAGCCAAGATGGAATATGGGCTTCGATACCCAAGTGGTAAATCTTTTTCACTAACTATTTATACTGATGTTGATTGGGAAGTGTTGTAGTGGCTACAACCACCCTCAAAAATTTTGGCTTGCACCCAATTTCGGAGCCTCCCTTGAGGGATTCACTTGATGATTGCACATGCTCGAGTTCACTCCATGAGCCCATGTGAGCCTTTGCATCCACCTTGTTTATTCATTTCATCCAAGTTTGGTATCGAAGTCATGTTTGCGACCATGTTCTGGTCATGCTCAAGGTCTTCTCTTTGTGTTTACATGTTGTGTTCGCTATGAAAGCATCTATGGCACTCACACATAGAGTCACAGTCACTGTCGCACAAGCGTTGTCACGATCGATCAACGATCAATCACAAGTGTCGCGCTTGTCACTCACACCATCGGTCAATCATGTTGAGCATGTGTGTCTGGATGGTTTGGGTTGTCTCGTCGTCAAGTCATGTTGGTGTGTATTTGCAAGATCACATGTGCATCTTTCACTCATTCACACACTTAGTCATTTTGTTGAAGTTTTGATGACCAAACTCCCATCTGACAGCTAGACAATCACCCTACCATCGACTCGATCGACTGTCACCCAGAACAGCGCAGAAGCATCAAGCAAGTAATTTCAAGTTTGCGCTGCCTGCAAGCATATCAATCAGCCTTTAAGATGGTTGATTGGAGGATTAAACCCAACAGCCACCTCGGGACTCATTGCCCTCAAAATTTGTACAGAAGATGCAGACCTTGCCCGCTCTGCTGGCTAGGAAAATTGCACAGAAAGGTCGGACATACGACCAATGCCCATCCCTCTCTCCCTCAGAAAATTGCGCAGTTTTTCTAGCCAGTCCTCCTGATAGTCGACTAATTGCTCATCCAGAAAATTGTGTATTTTTCATGAACAGACCCTCTGCTGCCTAGCAGTCCACTCAGCTCATAAATTGCACAGAGATGATTAGCATGCTGGCCTCCCAGCCTCAGTACAGTTCCTCTCACCAGTAGCTCCCTGCAGTAGACTGACAGTTCCCTCTAGGAATTGCGCAGTTTCTACTTCCAAGCACTTGGCCATCTGACTGCCAGTTCCCCTTGGGAATTGCCCAGTTTCTATTGCTAGTGACTCGGTCAGCTGACTGTCAGTGCCCCTTGGGAATTGTGTAATTTCTACTATCAGGCTCTTGGCCAGTTCCTCCAAAAAAATGTGCAATTTCTTCCTGTTGATCCTCCATGCAACCCAACTTGTTCCTCCAGAAAATTGTGCAAATTTTGTTGTCAAGCCTCGGCTCCCCGCTCGTTTCGGAAAATGCGTAGACTCTATCCACCTTGCCTTCCTGCAACCCGAACTGTCCCTCCCAAAATTTGCATAATGTTTCCTTCCAGCCGAGCCAGATCTCGCGGACAATCACTGTCGACTCATATTTCCCATCTTCATCACCCAGTGACTCTTGCACAATTTTCATTAGTAGTAACCGGACCCATCATCCCACCTTGCAACATTGCTACTTCTCCCGGTCACCTGCATCCATAATGATCATGTGTCATGGTAGACTAGGAGGTTTTTGGATTTGATGTCGTGTTGTCATGAGTGGTTGCAGGTATAGGTATACTAACAAACATGGCGCGACGCTGAACAAGATGAACAAAGGGATCACATGCAGAAGGACAGGTCCACCAAAAGACGAATGAATGATGTATGCAAAGAGATGTGCTCGCGAACAGATGATCATGCAAAGATGTGTTCCCGAACGGATGGAAGAGAAAACATGCAAGATGTGCTCATGGACGAACATGCACCTTTCACGACCAGACGAACCTGTCAAGCCTTCCAACATACAAGCAATGAGCGATGTGCCAAAGCAACATCAAGCAAACCAACGACCATCGAAGACTCCGCGCACCTTGTCATGCGGAGGTGAAGCTGTGACACACCATGAAGACATCCATCACCCAGTAGCACTGCAGGTTGACATGCACTCTAGTAGCAGCACAAATGTACTAGCATTGTCATGTCGCCCACATCTCTACTATGGGCCATGTTGTCAAACAATTAATGTAACATGGAAGTCCAAGAGACCCTCTTGTTGTAAAAAGAGTTGTGTAAAGTCGAAAAGTCATGAAAGTCAAACAGTCATGAGGGTAGTCGAATAGCCGCAAGGGTCCTTTTCGCCCTTGGCTATAAATACCCCCTCATTGTACATGAAAAGGACTTTTTCACCTCAGCTCCTCCCACATAGCCAAGAGAGTTTGTAATCTTTTCTTTGAGGAGTAAGTAGTGGCTCCAACACCTCGCACACTGGGTTAGTGATGTATGGTGTAACGATGTGTCTTGGAACTATCGCTTAATTCAGAAGCCCTCTAATAGGGCATCACATTTTCACACATGTATTGTATATGTTGTAAGACTAATCTTTAACACTTGTAATGCATGTGGCTTGAACCTGTGTTTAACACTTGAACTAATTCACTTGTTGTAATACTCATATGTTAATGAAAATGTGTTGTATATGTTGTTAACATTGTCTCGACCGTGTAGACTACTCTCCCAGACATCAGATAAACCTTTCACATGGAACTTGCTATAACAATTGTTGTACTCGCGTGGACTAATCCGCTGAGTGTTATACATGTTATCTTCCCTTGTGTGTTGTGACTGCCGCATTTGTGTGGACTGTTCCGACAGAAGCTACACATGTCCTGTTGTGTTGTGTGTTCCTAGTAGAGTTGGGACTTCTCCCAACCGACTTGGGACTCACTCCCACCCTCTCCCTCTACGGTGAAAGAACCAATGACACGAGTGACACTTACACTCACCAGGCATGTGAAACTCACTTCTTGAAAGACAAAGCAGACTACTCTCTTGTGTTGACAAGTAAGAGTTGAGGAAAATCTTTAAGATACTTGCAACCGGGTCATCATACCGGATGGGAATCCTACACCAAACGTTGTGAAGTCTAGTTGGGACTTCATATTGGGGGGATCCCCTGATGTTGGCAGGTCCAACACCGTCAACAGGAAGGTGATGTAGACGATCGAAAGAGCACTAGTGGTGGTGCTTTCTTTCTTGGAGAATGTTTAGTTTCATGGCTGAGCAAGAACCAAACTTCAATCTCTCTATCTACCGTTGAAGCAAAATATATAGCAAAACCTTCTTGTTGCACTCAACTCTTATGTATGAAGCAGAGTTTGTAAGATGTATAAATGTTCTATGATCATCCTATTGCTATTATCTGTGACAATATAAGTGCCATCAACATGTCAAACAATCTTGTTTTTCATTCAAAGACAAAGCATATTCCAATCAAGTACCATTTCTTGAGAGAGAAATTTTCAAATCATACTATCAAGCTAGAGTATGTATCTACCAAAGAACAGTTAGCTGATATTTTCACAAAACCTCTCCGAATAGATTAGTTTGAGCATTTAAGGAAGCTATTGGGAATTGTTCCTCTTGCCTCCCTCAATGAGATCATCTTTTAAGAGGTAGAAAAGTAGAAAGAAAGCATTTATCATGTCAATATGCAACTTCTAGGTCCATTGGATCAACATGAAAGGGGGATACTGTTAATAGGGGGAACATGTTGGTGTCTTTACCATTGATGTCAAAGGGAGAGTAGTATTATTGATCAAACAATAGAAGAATAACTTCAAACAAAGGGGAATATACATTGGTTATCAAATAAGAGAATATTTCTATAGAAAAGAGAAGTACACCAAATACACCACAACATTACTATAGTAGAAGAGGAGTGGATTTCAGGGAGAACAACATCCAAAGAAGGAGAAGGAAAAATAAGAATCACACTTTGTTTCTTTATGGTGATGATTCTGGTTGATCATGGTGTTGTCATCAATTACAAAGAGGGGAGATTTTAGAAATGTGTTGTCGTTGATGGAAAATGCGATGAAAAAAGTAGAGAATATTGCAAGAAGAACGAAGATTATCTCAAGGTATCTAAAAGACAAAGGTGGAAATGGTGCAGAAACTTTGAAGTAATTTCTTGGATAATAGATAATCTCAAATGTAGTTGGAACCCACTTATATGGATAGAGCTTTGAAATATCTTTACAGTGGTATGTGGAAGATTAAAAATGATCCCCTGGATTGAAATTTATGGCCAATAAAAGTTTATACTCGAAAAAGTCAAAGATGGCAGAGTTATCAATGGTAGGGGACCTTTGGCACATGTTTTATTTAGGCATTTTTCTAAATGTGGTTGAGTAAGTAAAAAAAGTCATTATCCAAAGGATCGGCAAACATGGCCTATATAACAATGCAGCGGGAAGCGTTTTGATTGGGTAGTGATGGAGCCCCATATAACAGCTCACCCCAGTGGAAGGCATCCCTATAAAGTTCAAAGGATCATGCATAAAGGAATGCCCGAGATTATGTAACTTTGGATAGAATCAACAGGTGTTAGGTGCATTTGAATGGCAGATGATCTACAATGGCAAGCCATATGGGATAGCTCATCTGGAAGGGACCTTCTCGAAAGAAATCAAAGTGTATGTAGAAGGTGAAGGCACGAGATAGTAAACGGTCGGACAATATGGTAGTAGTGCAACAATGGAGTAGGCACTCTTTGAATTTTTATGAAAAGGCTTAAATCCAATGGTGGATCCATTAGAAATGTGATCTCGGAAGGGAGCTAAAAGCTTAAGGACAAGGTCAAGGTTTTTCCATGATGCAAAGACCATGGGATCGAAGTTTTGCAGTATTAAATTATCCCTTAGGGCTTAAAGCACAATGGGCTTAATGAAGTTATAATATTTGGCAATGTTTTTATATAAAAGTGCTCGCGCCTGTAGCAGATCTATAGTCTTTATTTAAAAGAACTTTTTTCCTATATTGAAGGCTTAAGCATGAAACGAGTTGGAAACTTATAAATTTGGAATTATATGCCATATTTGGATGGACAATTTGATAGCCAAATTTTGTCAAAAATAACACCGAAAATCACTAAAAGTTAAAATGGAAGGCATGAACGTTTTGGAAGAAAATATAACAGCATGGGCCGATTAAGAGATAGATTTATCACGTAAGATAACTTTGGTGATACACCAAATTTAAAAAGTCCCAGCTAAATCCTAATAAAAATTCTAGAATAGAAAAATTAACCAATTAAGCTCAGTTTTTCAAGCAGAAACAGGTAAGGAGAGTTTAAAGACTTGGAGAGAAGATTCATATGACTTGACAAAATCAAAACAAAGGCAAAAAAGAAAGATTCATGCATGAAAAGAGTTGAAGATAACTAAGTTTTAATTCCCAAAATATCATTCCAAATATATTTATAAACTAAGACGAATTTGCAAGATCGAGAACAAGAGTGCAATTGTGTTGGTGAGATCGATTGATGTTGTTGGTGGATGGTGGTGGATTGTTCAATAACCATAGACTGTTGAAGGTGTTTGTATGGTGGTTTTGGTGAGAGATTGAGGAGTCAAATTTTTTATTTTTTATTTTTGTATGTATGGAAGTGGCCTTCATGATTTGAATATGAAAATTGTATGAAAGATGAATCATAGAGGTCATGCATGTAGTAGCTTTCAAATAAGGGGTTGTAGCTCATTCCAGTAGTTGTTGGTAAATATTTAGGGGTTGAAGCTCTTTCTAGTAGTTGTTAGTAAATATATAGGGGTTATAGCTCCTTTCAATTGTCGCTGATAAACCAGGGAGTAGGAGCTTCCTGCTGGTTGTAGCCAGAGAAATTTGTAACAAGAAGTTATAGCTTGCCTTGTGAAGATATTGAAGAAAAATTGAAGAATCTATGTGTACTATTTGTGCTAGTTATTTTGATTCTTCTTGTGCTCATATGAATCAATAGTTGGAGAGTTTATTAATTCCCTATCATATTGCAAGTGAAAAAGAAATTTTAAATTTCCTACAATATTGATTGACCCCCTCTTAGTATTTTCTTGGCTTCTAACAATCTCTTTCCTTGTTCAGTTAAAAATCGTAATAATATCTTTTGATGTGGCATGTCATCTAGGTGGTTTAGATATCTTGTTGCCACAATTTTTTTAACCCTCATTCATGCAAATTACTCTAATGGGGAGGCCAATAGAATCACTAGCAAATACTCTACACCCTGCCATTTTGAGAATGGATGATTTAGAGGGATTTTGATGTGCACTATGTCGATAATCAAGAAATGATTTGGGGAGAGCGCAATATTCTTGGGAAGACTAATGAGTTATCTAGTATACAAAAGTCGGGGTGCAAGAGTGGGTAGGCGTGTCCATTAGTGTAGTAGTAGTTTTAATATCAAATTTTGATTTACTCTGGTGTATGTGGCACCAAACACATCATAGAAAACACACCTTATTACGCGTTAGTGATTATTACTGAAAGGAGCTTTGGATTCTTTGAATTTTCTTAATGAGTTATCTAGTATACAAAAGTCGGTCGGCATATCTCAAGAATTTAACTGGTAAGTGTGTCCATTAGTGTAGTAGTAGTGGTAAGTGTGTCCATTAGTGTAGTAGTAGTTTTAATATCAATTGTTGATTTACACTGGTGTACGTGGCACCAAACACATCATACAAAATCCACCTTGTTACGCGTTAGTGGTTATTACTGAAAGGAGCTTTGGATTCTTTGAAATTTTTTTTGACCTACCATTGCAACCCATGCTTAAATGTTGTCAATATTCATAATCTTTTGTATTTCCACGCCAAAAGTTACGATTCTACAAATATTCTCCTCTATCAATGCTTTTCTTACTAATGACCTACTTTCATAATTAGCTTTTATTCCCATCACATATGAAAAACAAAGGGTCAAATGTATGACAAAATATAATAATTACAACCATTTGAAACATGTTAGTATGACCCATGTTATTTTATTTCTATTATTTTGTTTCTTTTATGTTATTACTTATTTTGTTTCTTTTTCGTTCATTCTAATTCTATTTTTATTTTATCTAAAATATATATATGTATATTTAAATAAAAATGAAATTTTTAATAAATTTAACTAATAAAAATTATATATTAATTATTTATATGATATATTTAACCTTTATTTATTTACAAAATCAGAAAAGAAAATGAAGAATAATTTACAAAGTTTATTTAAGTACTAAAAGTTTTAAGTTGGTATTCTATTTGGTTTCAAGGTATTTCATGAATGATGTTTGTTTGAATGTAGGGATATAAAAAGGAGATTTCTAAAGGTTTCATGGTTCAGCAGATAAATTGTCAAAGTGACAAAATGTAAATTTATTTCTTTTAATGAAAATTGAAGAGCATGCAAAAATTTGATATTTTTCCCAACATGTAATTCTTTTTGGCATTGCCTTCATTGTTTGAGTCACATTGACAAAATTATTGAGACATGTCAAAAACCCAAATTTGAGCAGAGAAATATATGAAATTAGCTTGAAAAATCTTATCTGAGAACACACATCACGTTGAATGATTGAAAAATCAAGGCTCAATTGGCACAACCATGTGTAAAAACATGTAATGAAACAAGTTCACATGATGCATCAATCCCATTCAACGAAACCATATGCATGAAATTTCACAAAAAGTTTTACCTCAAAGAATCACATCCTGAAGTAATCATTTCATGTGAGACAAAGAGAAACAATGCTTGAAGTCGAAAATTCAAAGGTAGAATATCATAGAGTGATATTTACAAAATAAATCAAATTAAAACAATTTAAAGGTGATATTGGAAAAAGTCATATGGAGGGAAGTTGTTGAGGCCTCAACAATTGGTGACACACGGGAACCAAGCAGTTATCTCTAGTTTATAATAATAGGCTTAAATTTGTCAAAGGTGGAAATGAAAACTTTCAAAATTTTCTGACACGTTAGGTCATTTCCAAAGGTCCCACATAAGAGAAAATCAAAGTAACAAAAGCTTTTTAATGAAATTACTTGAATGCCCAATTTAAAAAAATGAATCCAAATATAACAAATAATTATTATTTTTAAATTCTTTCTATACAATAAGACAATAAAGATAGTTATGACGTTTAAGAATTAGTATGCATTTATTAAATATAAAATTACCCCTTTTTCCTATCATCGCTTCACTGCTAGTAGGGATCTTTAGTACCCCGATGAAGTTGCCTTGGTACCAAGTATGCATTTATACACTACCAGCAATCTTATTCAGTACCTCGACATGTTTGCATAAACTTCCCACACATATGTTTTTTCAACTCCCTTTCATGCCACCTATTAAATTATCATGTTTGAAGAAACACTTTTAGCTATTGGGTGAAGAGAATGAGGTGGCACATGAGGTTTTCTAGTTAAGAAGATAGATATGATACTAGTTAAGATTGAACTCACTAGACTTGTCTTCATCTACCATAGAAGAAGATTAAATTATGGAGGGGTATGGGAGGGGTTCAAAGTAAAGAACATAGACAATTTGTACCTTTAGATAAGTGAACTATAGGATTTCATTCATATCTCAATGTTCTACATGATTAATGAAGAATGTAATAGAAAAGTGAAAACTCTGGTAAGGATAAATTTTATATAAATAAAATCCTATTGAAATAACAGAGTAAAGATTTTCCTTGAGGATCAATTGTGACACTAAAAATAGATTTTCCTCCATAAAAACTTTGGAAATATAATGAAATCAAATTCAAAATCGAGAGTGAAGAAAAAGAAATCAAATCCAAAAGCATTCAAAATAAAAGAAAATAACCATAAGCTATAATAAATATCGCAATCTAGAAATAAAAGAGAAGTCATGATATAAACAACCATCAAGTCAAACAAGATGAAAGAAGCATATTAACATAAATAATCAAGATTTTTTACCGTTATTTGTATTATGTCAAGAGTATTAAAATTTTATTTTGCTTTGTTGGTTTTTTATTATGACCTTTTATTCAAAACAGCTAATCTAAAGCATAGTTCTGATTAAAATTTTCATATGAGTCTCTTGTCAAGGGTTTGCTTTCTTTTTTATGTAGAAATTTTTGAATAATATAACACTTATTCACAGAGATTATCTTGATTATACACTATTTGCGGAATGCATGCATAATACATAACCTCCTCTAGGTTGATCATCAATTTTTGGAATTAAAGAAACAATTGCATGCGCACATTGAAACATCAATCACACATATCAACACAGTATGTACTGGGGAAAGCATACAGCTGAAAACCCCTCAACTATCTATACATTATGATGATAGAGAACATGTAACAATACATAGTACAATACTCCTCACAAGTACTCAGTACTATCTGAATCAAGTCACAGGTTCAAATCTCCTCCGCTGTTTGCCTGCCTCCACTGCGCAATACCTGTTGAGAATAGATCTGATCCAAGTTCGAATTCCCTTGGCTTGTACTGCACAATCCTCATTGGAAATCTCAATCAATGATTGTGCAAATCTCATGCACAGCTATAGTCACAACTGATAGTAGTCTCACCCTTTCACCCACCTCTAACACTTATCTCCACTGAACTGTCCATGCACTGAGTTAACTGATGTATTCTTTAGTTGATTTATGAGTTAATAATTAGTGAATTAATTAATAATTAATTCACACCACTCATCACTAGTGTATTTGTCAGTTAAACTAAATACAACTAGTTCAACTAAGTCAAACTGAATACAACTCCATCAACTCCTCAATCAACTCCACCAAACTCAATCACTTGAGTTCTAACTGAAGTCCATCATGCAATAGCTCAACTAACCCATAGGAAAAGCGTATTTTCTTCTGGAAGTTGCATGTGC
>APFE030605780.1:43323-64810 GCA_000404065.3 Pinus taeda
GCCTCTGTGGTATTCGAATTTGCTCTTGGTGAGCGCCTTCGTCAAGATATCAGCATCCTGATCCTCCGTGGGAATATATGAAAGTAACATGATTCTCCGCTGCACACAATCTCTGATACGATCGTACCTGATGTCGATGTGCTTGGATCTATCATGAAATACTGGATTAGCCGAGAGTTTAATGCAACTCTGGTTATCACAATAAATCATAGTAGGCTCCAAGTATGACCCGAACAACCCAACTAGGATCTTCCTCATCCATATAGCCTCACATGCAGCCAAACTTGCTGCCATATACTTAGCCTCTGCTGAACTGAGTGCCACAGATCTCTGCTTCCTGTTGTACCAAGAAACTGTTGTCGACCCGATATTGAAGATCCCTCCAGATGTGCTCATTCTATCCGTTGGGCTCCTTGCCCAATCTGCATCCGTGAAGCCACATAGCTTCACCTCATCCTCCTGTCTGTACCACAATCCATATCCCGATGTGCCTCTGAGATAACGCAATACATGCTTGCCTGCCTTCCAGAAGAGCTTGGTTGGCTTAACCATAGTTTGTGAAAGCTGGTTAACAACATAGCATATATCGGGTCGTGTATTGCCAGATACATAAGCGACCCCACCAACTGTTGATAAACAGTGGCATCCACTACCTCCGCTGAAGTAGCATCCTCCTTCCTCCAACCTCCAGGAAGAGGAGTATCAACAGGCTTGCAGCCATGCATGTTGAACTTTTCCAGTATCTCTTGGGCATACTTACCCTGAGAAACAAATAGTCCATCACTGCACTGCCAACTTTTGTAGATCCATCTCGAACCCACCACTGTTTTCCCCTCCAGTCTTGGGACAATCTCCCATGCACTGTTTCTGACAATCGAATCATACTCTTCCACCATGGCATCTACCCATGCGGGATCCTCCAGAGCTTCCTCGAAAGAGGATGGCTCAGTCACGACACATTTTCTCACAAGAGCCATGTATCCAGTGTACCGATCAGGTGACCGTCTCTGTCTGCGCTGTGCTATAGGTGGTCCTACAACCTTCTCTGCATCTTGAGCCAGTCGCTTAGCGTCTGTAGTGCACTTTTTCCCTCTGATGGTTGGCGCTGCATGAGTGGTCTCTTCCACTCCATGAACTTCATCTTGTGGTTGATCCACATCCTGAAGCTCATCCTTAGGAACTAATAGCTCTCTCATCTGCATGCCAAGTGTTGGCTCCCTCTCAAGCGAACCACTTCATGCGCTTTTCTTCCTCCTGAATTGATACCCATTTGCACAAAACATTCTTGCGATTGTCTTCTTCCTCTCTTTTTGGCAAATACACATCGATAGTTGTGGGGCGTATCTGTGCTACCCAAAAATTATTCCAACCTCTCCGGGTCGGCCTTCCAACTTCTTCCTGCCTTCCTTTGTCACATGTATGTAAATAGGGAAACTCACAAATCTCAAATGGAAATATTAGCCTCTTACCCAGGAATTAAGCCCTCTCGGGTGTACTCATGCCAAGTATCTTGTGAGGACAACGGTTCTGCACATATACTGCAGTATTGCATGCCTCCGCCCACAAGTGAAGGGGTAGGCCTTGATCATGCAACATCGCCCATGCAACACCCACGATCGTTCTGTTCTTCCGCTCAGCAACCCCATTCTGATGTGGGTTATGGGGAGCTATGAGCTCTCTTGGAATCCCTTCTGCACTGCAGAAGTCCTTGAACTCACCAGAGATGAATTCACCACCATTATTGCTCCTAAGAGCCTTCACCTTCTTCCCCGATTCCTTCTCTACCACTGCTTTGAACTCACAGAACTTTGAGTATGTCTCGCTCTTCTTCTGCATGAAGAAGATCCATCACTTTTGAGAGAAATCATCAACAAAGATCACATAGTACTTGTGCTTTGCTGTTGAAGCTACTGAGAAAGGTCCATGCACGTCTGTGTGAATTCTATCAAAGATCGTTGTGGCGTGACTATCCTTCTCGTGAAAGGTGGCTTTCACAAATTTTCCCAAAGTACACCCCTTGCACTGATCTAACTACGCAAGAGTGCCTTTAGGAAGCCCAGTAGAAATCTGTTGCAGTATCTTCAAGGCTCCATGGTGAAGGTGGCCCAATCTCCGGTGCCACAGCTCGCCATCATCTCGGCTCACCACTCCTTTTTCCTTGCATGCCATTGCTGTACAGCCATCTACATGCAACTGATAAAGGTTCTTGACTCAAACCCCTATCTTCCCAGTTTCTCCAGTTGTTTTACTGCGCAGGAAAGCCTTTCCCTCGCTGAAAACAACATCATATCCCTTGTCTTCTAACATCACCACAGAGATAAGATTCTTCTTCAATCCTGGAACATGCATCACTTCTTTCAATATGAAGGGTTTACCAGACTCCCTCTCAAAGGAAATGTACCAATACCGGTCGCACTATATCTATCATCATCGCCCATCTCGATGTGCACTCCAAGATCTTTCTCATCCAGATCAGAAAGCAAATCTTGATCTCTTGTCATGTGAAAAGACACACCACTATCCAAGAACCATACCGATCCCATCACACTTGATACCAAGCATGCGATCAACGAAAAATCCAGCTCAAACTACGAGGCTAAGGCCTCTCCCATTGCTGATCCATTAGCTTGCTTATTTTTCTTCTTCTGTGGATAATTTGTGGCATAGTGTCCGTGCTGGTGACAGTGAAAGCACTTCACCTTGGACATGTCCTGCTTCTTGCCTTTCGCACCAGAATGAGAAGATTTATTGTTCTTCCCCTTCTTTGCTTTGGCAGCCAAAGTGAAATTTTCTTCATCAAATGCCTTTGATGAAGATCCGTCCCTGGTATTCCGCCTGATCTCCTCTTGCACAAGATCCAACCAAAGTCTCTCCCATCCTGACAATTTCTCTCGACCATTGACAGAGTCCTGATAGGAATGCCAACTCTTCGAAAGACCAAGTAGAGCTAATCTCACCAAGTCCTCATCATCGACAATCACCCCCACACTTCCCAGCTCATCCTGGCATTGGGTGAACTTCGTGAGATACTTGGGCATATTGTCTCCTTTCTCAGCTTTGATGTTTCTAAGTTTATCCTTGAGCGCCAACTTCCTCTGGTCGCTCTTGCTTTGGAATAAGTCTGTCAATGCTTTCCACATCAAGTATGGAGAAGCCTCTCCATGGAGGATGGATACAATGTGATCCCTCACGCCCTCCAACAGAATCCTTTGACACTTTATTGTCTTCTTTTGCCAATCCCCGACTTGAGCAGCATCAGTAGGTTTTGGGACATCCGCATCTATGAACTCCTTCAACCCATTATCATCTAACACCACCTCCATCCTATCCTTCCATGCAATATAGTTCGAGCTGCCCTCAAGGGCATACTCCAATCGCAATCCGTTGAAAGACATTTCAACTTTGACACCAAGAAAACACTGCTAAAAATTCGAATTCCACCAGCTCAAAACTCAACCGCTTCTGATCTAAAATTCGTGAGAACAAAGTATTTCTTGTATAGAGATCGACTGTATGGGCATTCACTGGATATCTCACCTTCCAAAAGAAGGATGAATGCAGATGCTACCTGGCCCAATTACAGACTCTGCCTGAAGAAATAAAATGTAAACACTTTTTGAATAATAGATCCGATGATCAACTACGCTTTGATATCCTGTAGAACTTTTTCTACAAATCAACCTACTCCGATACCATGTAGAAATTTTGAATAATATGACACTTATTCATAGAGATTATCCTGATTATACACTATTTGTGGAATCATGCATAATACATAACGTCCTCTACGTTGATCATCAATTTTGCGGAATTAAGAAACAATCGCATGCGCGCATTGAAGCATCAATTGCACATATCAACACAATATATCACGGGGAAAGCACAAAGCCGAAAACCCCCAACTATCTTCATATTATATTGATTGAGAACATGTAACAATACATAGTACAATACTCCTCACAAGTACTCAATACTATCTCCACATGTTACACACAAACTAGCTCCGATCTGAATCAATCACTGGCTCAAATCTCCTTCGCTGCTTGCCTACCTCCACTGCGCAATACCTGTTGAGAATAGAATGAAGAATCAGCTCCAAATTCATATTCCCTTTGCCTATCCACGCAATTCTCATTGGCAATACTCAATCCATTAATTGTGCAAATCACATGCACAACTATAGTCACAACTAACAACTGTCTTGCCCTTTCACTCATCTCTAACACTTGTCTCCACTGAACTGTCCATGCACTGAGTTAACTGATGTATTCCTCAGTTGATTCATGAGTTAATAATTAGTGAATTAATTAATAACTAATTCAAATCACTCATCACTAGTGTATTTGTTAGTTAGACTAAATACAACTAGTTCAACTAAGTCAAACTGAACACAACTCCATCAACTCCTCAATCAACTCCACCAAACTCAATCACTTGAGTTCTAACTGAAGTCCTCATGCAATAGCTCAACTAAACCATACGAAAAGCGTATTTCCTTCTGGCAATTACATGTGCCACATCCATAGCTCGAACTGAAGTGCTGCAAGAGGATAAGATAATGTTTATAGTCCAAATATTATTAAGAGCTAATAATATTCGACTGTTCTACTTTTGACTGGTAGTCTAAAAATAGACTCCGCCCATATGTCTAAAATAGAGGTCCATCCATTTTTACCAACATGACCAATCATCCATAAATAGCATCCTGCAACTCATAGACCATGATCCATATGTCTAAAAATAGACATAGTCTAAAAATAGACTTTGCGCCAAAAATAGCCTGTGGGACCACTTAGTGAAGGCAACTTCTTTTCACTAAGCTCCATCATCTTGTTGCATTTTCAACAAAGGAATCATTGAAACTTAACGATCACATTTAGTGTTCTAGGCTAGAGTCGTGTTCTGATGTCTTTAAACCTAGCAGTTGTCGTTAGCTTCGACACCAGACAACACTAGTACGGATTTGTGCTCCTCATACCATCGAGCAGGAATATCTTCTTTTGTTATAGGATTTGTGATAAATAACCTAGGAGAAAAGACTACTTTTATTCTAGATTTTGGACACATGAAAGTACAGTTTATGCATTTTTAATTCCATACTTAAAACATACTTCAATATCAAGTTTATGCCTTCAGATCCAATATTCATATTCTTCTGAATCATTTTATAGTGTGCTTGTGAAGTGTTGAAGGACCCTCATCACTACACTGGTACACTCTGTCATCAAGTTTCTTTACTAGTTGCATAGATAGATTTAAAATTTAGAAGTTATTTTATGTGTTGTAAGAAAGGTTGTGTTTGAAGTTGTTAATTGGAAAGGATTTGCATTCCTTGTGAAAAGAGCCTTGTAAAAGGACTCAACCAATACTAATCTTGCAGATTGATATATGTGCTTGCTGCTGCATAATTTCGATGTTTGCTTATTGGCTTTAATTTCAAAGATAGTTCATGGTTTGATTTCCAAGTGATTCAAATTTGTAATTGTTAAATTCAATTTGTAGTTAGATAAGTGATTCTTGTAAGGGATTCAACTGTCATTGGTTTGCAACATTACTTCTCTTATTCATTGCTTGGATTAGTTAGGTGTTGAAATTGTTTTGAATTGTTATGATCCCATGATTGGAAAGGGTTCTATTGAACAAGATTCTTGTAAGGGAATGATAGGATGTTTAACTAGTCATTAATACTCTGTTTTTGTTACTTATGCTATCATTAGAACCTTAGATCCTTCTAGATCTATATACATTATATGAGCACCTCTAAGTGTACTTTCCCAGGTTGATAAAGGAATTAAGAGTTTAACTTACCTTAGTAAGTAAAGACAAAACATTTTTGCCCCATTGTCGAGGAGGTGCAACTAGAAAGACTTTAGAAAAAAAAAATCTAAAAAAACACTAAAAATCAACGAAACAACAAAAACATAGATTTAAATTTAATTTTTAGTCATGATTATTTATGTCTATATTTAGGGATGAGAAAGGAAGATTCACAAAACCCCCCGAACCAACAAATAACCCACCATTAGGAGTAGAACCATTAGAAAACATTGAGTACATAACATCAACTAGAAACATTACTGTGGAAAAACTTGAGGACAAACAAAGAACTGGCCAAAGACTTACTCTCGTTGAAAGATAAATCCTACTAGCTCATGAGTTAAAGAAAATATATATATCTGAGACTTCTATAGTAGGGAAACTAAAAGAGAGTAGTACAAGAATCCAACAGCCTATCTTTGAACAAATTTTCCCTCAAGAACTAAAATAGGAAGAAGAAATAGAAACCTTAGACAAGTCACAAATCACAATGGCTGAAGACGAAGGATCCAGAGGACCTACTGCAGAACAAATAAGAGAGTATGAGAGACAAATGGAAGAAAGGAGAAGAAAAAGAGAGAATGAAGAAAAAGAAGGAAATGATACTATGTTTGGAGGAGATTCAAATCCACTAGAGGCAAAGGAATCCACATTTAAATTTGCAATTCAAGATAGAGGGGAGTACATGGATGAGGAAATTAAAATGAAAAATATACCACCATCTGTATTACCAAACTTTTATGGTATGGAATTTGAAGACCCTGATTCATTTTTGTTCGAATTTGACATAGTATGCCGAACCTATGGATATACCGATGATGCACATAGACTTCAACTTTTTACTACTACATTAAAAGCAACAACACTTAGGTGGTTCATGGGATTAGGTGAACATTCAGTCACTGGTTGGGATAACATGAGAAAAACATTTTTAAAGAAGTATCAACCTTAATATCGATGAAAATATTATAAAGATGACATCTTTGGAATGAATCAACAAGAAGATGAGACCTTAGAGGAATACTTAACAAGATTTTCATATAATCTACAAAAATCAAAACATAGAGCCATGTCTGTTGATCTTATTCGAACAATATTTATTAAAGGCATCCAAGATGAATATCTAGATGAACTCAATCTCATGGGCAAAGGGGATATTTCTAACTTACCTTTTGATGAGATTGCTGACTTGTGTCAGAATTACTCTAGAAGTAGGCCAAGAAATGGAAGAAGAGCTATGACATCTAAGATCACTAAATTTGCCACAAGAAATATCACTAGAGCTGAACTAGGCAATCTATTTGAAGATTTCAAAATAGACCTTCTAAGTACTTTGGGAAATCAAATAGACTTTTTAAAAAAAAAAAAAGACAAGATGAACAAGAACAAGGGTTATCTATATTCTGTCCCAAATGCAAACGAAAACATGGTTTGAAATAATGTCCTTTAGCTAATGTGCATATTTGTAGGTTTTGTACAGAAAATCATGGCACCAAGGATTGCACAAAAATGAAAGTTTTTCAAAACTATAATTTGGAAGCCAACATAGAAATGGAGAAAATGTGTTTCATGGGAGTTAGAATGCCATGGCAGCCAAGGCCCCCAGGTATGTATCAAAATCCAAATCCAACAAATTATAACATGCCTGTATAAAATTCTTGGAATGTTCCTATGCCTTGACAAAATTGGTTTAATCAACAGCAACAAACTTATCCACAACAAGGATGGAAAGGATATTCTTATCCTCAACAGTTTACTCAACAACAACCTCAATGATATCAGCAACCATCTTCTCAGCCATATCCCCAACACTATCAGCAACAATATTCTTAGCCATATCCACAACAATACTCTCAGCAACCAGTTGCTTATCAACAACAAAATCCTCAACAAATCTTACCTGCTCCTCCACAAATAAATTCACCATAGCTACAAGTACCATCCAACCAACCTCCTAAACCCACACAGCTACTAGCTCAACCCATAGCTAACCCAAACAACCGAATAGATAGACCAACTTATAGTGTGGATGAAGGACCATTGTACCCAACTCTACAATTGCAAAACATTGAACTAAGGTAAGGTCAAACTTTGCAAAAATAACCTCCACCTAGTCCAATGTAGTCACAAAAAGAGAGTCAAATTGATGAACAAGAAAAACCAGCACGTAGTAAACAAAATGACCCAACACAAAAAATTCAGAACAGGGTCAACAAATCAAAACACTACAATCACCTCCATTTCCAGAATAATTACTTCAACCAAAATTACCCACACCATTTCCACAATTTGATGTTCTTGATGAATTGAGAAATGCGGATGTCAAAATTCCATTCTTCAGGCAATCAAGGATATTCTGATTTATACCAAATCCATTAAAGAGCTCTATCTCAAAAAGCCTACAAAGAAAAGATTTGATCCACAAACTATACATGTTATTGGCAATTTAGCTGGCTTGATGTCAAATGTCATTTCCATGGAAAATTATGTTGACCCAGGCATACCTAGAGTCATAGAAATTATCAATAAAATTTCAATTCCAAACACTCTGATTGATTTGGGAGCTGCAATAAATGTAATGACATTGCACACAATGAAAATTTTGCAGCTAACAAATTTACAGTCAACCTCGATTGTGTTGGAATTAGCAGATTGCTCTAAGTCATTCTTGAGGGGATATTGGAAGATATAATTGTTTCATTGGATTCTTTGGAGTATCCAGTAGATTTCGTAGTACTCCAACCCAAATAAAATTTAGGAGGACACCCACTCATACTTGGCAAACCATGGTTGGCAACTGATGATGCATTCATTGGGTGTAAATCTGGTAACATGATCATTTCTAGAGGCACGGAGAGAAAACAACTTACCTTGTACCCATCAACACAAGCTTCAACAGTAACACAAAACCTATGGCTTGATGACAAATGAAATGATAAGGAAGAAATATACTCTATTTTAAGCATTAATCAAATGTATGATATCGGGGAGAACAACAATGAAGATTTAATGGAAATGTTTATCTCTCAACCTGATGTTTCAAAGGAGTTGAGAAATGAACAATACACTACTGCAGATTAGATATTAGCACAAAGCTTTCAGGAGAATTGTACCATGTATTATATTAAAACATTATTTGAAGAGATCTTTCCAATCAATTCCATTACAAACACACAAAGCGAGACTATAGAAATTAGGCCAGGAAAAACATTGAATTTTGGGGCATTTCTAGAAACATCTCAGGAACAAAAATTGCTTGATTTTCTTACCAAATACCAAAATGCATTTGCTTGGGACTACACTTGCATGCAGGGAATTCACCCGAAAACTTGCACTCACCATATCTATATAGACACTAGTATTCAACCAGTGAGGCAACCACAGAGAGGATGAACCCCATGCTCAAAGAGATTGTAAGAGATGAATTACAGAAGTTACTAAAAGTAAAGTTCAATTACCCCATTTCTGATAGCCAATGGGTATCTCCGCTAGTAATAGTCCCCAAGAAAAATGGTAAGTGGCCAGTTTGTGTTGACTATAGAGAACTAAATAAAGCCACCCTTAAATACTATTTTCCATTGCGATTTATTGACCAAGTCTTGGACACATTAGCTGGAAAAATGTCATATTCATTTTTGGATGGTTTTAGAGGTTACAATCAAACCAACATAGCCTCAGAAGACCAAGAAAAAACAACATTTACCTATCCTTGGGGCATGTATGCATAAAATGTACTACCATTTGGATTGTGCAATGCTCTAGCAACATTTTAGAGAGCAGTATTAGCAATTTTTGCTGACCTGGTCCACGAATGTGTTGAGGTATATATGGATGATTTTTCAGTATATGGTGATTCCTTTGACAATTCTTTGCAAAATATTGAGAAAGTTTTACAACAATGTATAGAAACCAACTTGCCTTTAAGCAATGAAAAATGTTATATGATGATGAATGATGGAATAGTCTTAGGACATCATATTTCTCCCAAGGGAATCATGGTAGATCAATCCAAAATACAAATTATTGTTGATTGCCAATTCCAACAAATCAAAGAGATGTAAGAAGATTTCTTGGTTATGCAAGATATTATAGGAGATTTATAGAAAGATTTAGTAATATAGATTTTCCTTTTTTTAAACTTCTTGCAAAAGATGCAACCTTCAATTGGAATGAGGCTTGTCAAAATGCTTTTGAGAAACTAAAAGAGAAACTAAGCACTGCTCCGGTTTTAAGGAGATCCAATACCTTTTGACATCTCAACTGATGCATCCGATACAGCAGTAGGGGCTTCATTAGGGTAGAAAGAAGATGCTTTAACATATTCCATATACTTTATCAGTAAAAATTTGACTCCTGATGAACTCAACTACACAGTAACGGAAAAGGAAATGCTTGCAATTACAGATGCGGTGAAAAAATTTCGTCACTACATAACTAGATATGAAGTCCTCGTTCACACTGACCACTCCGCCATTAGATATTTACTGAAAAAACCTATTACTATGGTAGGATCACCATATGGTTACTGTTACTTCAGGAATTTAATCTCACCATACTAGATAAACCAGGGAAAGAGAACCAGGTAGAAAATTACTTTTCTAGACTACAAAATCCAGGTGAAGCTGTCAAAGTTGAAGATTCATTTCCTGATGAACACTTGTTTGCAATTTTAGTGTTACTCCATGGTATTTTGATTTAGCTAATTACTTGTCCATAGGAAAAGTACCTCTATCTTTCAATTCGAAGGAGAAGAAAAGACACATCAAACAAAGCACAATATATTCATGGGTTAATGACGATTTGTTTTACACTGGTTATGATATGATCATTAGAAGATGCATTAGAGAGGTTGAAATTATTGACATACTAAGATCATGCCATGATCAACCTTGTGGTGGCCATTTTGCAGCTAAGAGGATAGCACACAAAATTCTTAGCTTTGGCTACTATTGGTCATCAATTTTCAAAGATTCAAAGAAGTATGTAAGAAGTTGTGACAGCTACCAACACATGGGTAGACCAACCACCTTCGATGAGATGCCACTAAAACCACAAGTACATCTAGACCCATTTGAAAAATGGGCTCTCGACTTTGTTGGACCCATTAATCCACCATCCAAAGGTAAGAAGTACATTCTTGTATGTACCGATTATGTGACTAAATGGGCTAAAGCAAAGGCACTTGTAAGGGCAACTGAACAAATAGTAGTCAATTTCCTTTTTGAAAAAATCCTTGTTAGATATGGAGTGCCAAGAGAGATAGTAACTGACCAAGGGAGTCAATTTACTTCTAGACTAGTTCAAGAAATCACTGACAAGTACAAAATCAAACATAGAAGGAGTAAACCCTACCATCCACAAGCCAATGGCCAAGTGAAATTTACAAACAAGACACTATAAGGGATTATGACAAAAACAGTGGCAACAAAAAGGAAGGATTTGGTAGATAAGCTCAATGAATCACTCAAGGCATATAGAATAACCTGGAAAAACACATCAGGGTTTACACCTTATCAACTAGTGTATGGCAAAGAAGTCATGTTGCCAATAGAATTTCAAATACATACTTACAAACTGACAAGAGACTTATCAATTGATGTCTCTAAAGCTCAGCAACAAAGAATCATGTAATTAAATTAGCTGGATGAGATGAGACTGCAAGCAAAGGAAAGGACAATAATGATACAACAACAAAGGAGACAATGGAATGATAAATTATTTAAGAAGAAAGAATTTCAAGTTGGTGACTGGGAATTACTCTTTGAATCAAAATTCAAAGACTACAAAGCTAAATTTACAACCCATTGGATGGGCCCTTATGAAATCATTGAAGTCTTTGAGAATGGATCAATTAAACTCACCACAATTGACAAGGAAGGACAAACATATCTAGTGAATGGATAGAGGCTAAAGATCTATCATAATCCTGTCAGCAAAGAAGATTTCATGGAGACAATATCACAAAAAAGGTAACTACAGATAGTACAATAGTCAGTTGCAATATCTAAGCCTTAATTATTTATTTTTTCCCTTCGTAAAAGTTTAAAAAAGCAAAAATAAATAAATAAATAAAAAATAAAAAGAACATAATAATGTTTAGATATGAAAACCAGATATGACATACTCTAAACATGAATTCTTATGAGAAAAATCAAGAAATTGACTTGTAATAATTCCCTTTCATTCAGTTTAATGTTCAAAATAAAATATGATTTGAGGACAAGTCAAACCATTAGTAGGGGAGGAGAAAGTTTGAACTTCTTTATGCTTTCATCTCCTTAATTTCATTTTCAGCATAAGAAGAGATTTGTCTTTACATTTTCTAATGGATTCTCAACAAGAAATGATTGTTGTTCGGTATTTTTTAAAAAAGGATTTGATCAAATTTTAAACTCAGAACATATCTCAGAAAGGGACCTGCTATATACAATTTCTCAGAAAGGGAGCTGTTATATACATATTCTCATTCTTAGAAAAGGGACCTGTTCTATGCCATTATCAGTAAGGGATCTGTTAAGAGGAAGATTGCATATAGAAAGAAGAATACTGCACCTAAGAAGAAAGAAACTACACTTAAGAGAGAAATGGACACCATCATATTCTGCTATGCCTGAACATATCAAATGACAAAATATAGCTTCCAAACAAAGAAATATAAGAGGGCTGTAAGAATTTTCATTTTAATACTTTTATTTCTTTTATTAATTCCAACTTTTAAATAATGGTTTATGATGATTATTCATTTTAGTTTCTAATATCTAGCCTATCCTATATCATACATGCCCATTTTTATATCCCGTAGGAGTCATTCCTACTCTTAAAAACTAGATTTTCTATCCTGTACATATCCCTAAACCATATTCTTAAAGCCTATCTTTTATCATGTACATACATGTTTAATTCAACATTCCACCTATAGTCATAAGTACCAACAGACCTACTAAAAATAAGCATGCATACTCAGAACCAATTAAGTCAACAACTACAAATTAGAAGCCATCAATTAGTAGCTACAGATCTGAATTTTGAAGAATGGGATCAGGTCATGAAGATGAAGGATTTATAAATTTTTATGGTTTTCAACCTAATTTCTTTTTAAATCTAGAACATAACAAATATTTGATAGACAAAGTGTATGTTATCATAATGAGGATTAACGGCTAGTTTAGAGAAATCATAATGACCCAATGCCCTCATGATCTGAAGACGCCATAATGATCCGTAGCCCTCACGATTTTAGCAAAGGGCTTGCACCATACCCAATTTCATCATTCAAAGGTTGTTGCCAGGACTGCTCAGGATGTCATTAAAAATCCCTGTGTAAGGAACTAAAGGATTATCATTGAAGTATATGCTACGTGAAGGGACCGAGGGTTCGTTGCATAATCAAGTGATGTATGGAGGTAGTAAGGTTCGTTATGAATGAAACCGTTGTGTTGAGAAAGGGAAGTAAAAGTTGTATTTATCACGGAGTATAGGTAGAAGTCCAAACCTGTAGAAAACATTGTGAATTTCTCTTAGTGATTGGTAAGAGCTGTTTAACATTCTGAAGATTAAAACTAAATCCTCTCTGAAATATGTATGGGTATAGCATTACAGGTATGTTGAAAATAACAATGTCAACATACGAGGAAGAGGGCCACGACATAGGGGAGATTCTACAAAACCAGTTGAAGGGCATTCCAATATAATTGACAGCGTCCTCCTCTAAAACAAAGACACGCATAGCATTGAGGCTCAGGTAGTTTTCTTATCACAATTATGGTAAAATTCTTTCTACAGCATAAGGAAAATGCAGTATCTTTTTTTACAAACATAAATTCTTCTTACAACACAGGGTAACCGGATGTAAAAAAAAAGTTCTCTCATGGCAAACATAACAGAGCCAGAACAATTTGACCCTTCCAAATTCCATAAGGACTGAATAGATATTTTTAGGGAAAAACAATGGCTAACATTCCTAGAAAAATTTAATGGGCACAATGAGCTAATAGCAGGGGAGTTTGCCTCCTCATTCATTGGAGAGAGGGCCATTGTAGAAATTTGTCTTTTAGGGTCTCATAAGACACAATTGCTCAAGCAATAGGCATAAGCCCAGAAGGGCAGAAGTATTTTAAAACAAAGCAGTTCAAGGAGAAAACATGGACACATTTCATATCCAGGACAAGGGAATCATCTGTTGATTGGAAATCAGGGATTCCTAGGAGTTGTCTCATTCATCCATGGTGTGAAATAGTCTATATCATTCAAAAATTTATAACCTGTGCGGGAAGATACAACATTGTATTTCTTTATCATATCAAACTGTTAATGCATTTAAGAGGGGACTGTGTTATGAGATTTCCTTATTTTCTTTTGCAAAGCTTAACTAAGATGTCTAAGACCATACAAAAATAAAGAAAAAACAAGGATAGGAGTTTCTATCATTATGGCTTGGTAAAAATCTTGATTGAGTTTGAACTGCAAAAGATAAGTGTGACATGGAAGAAATTATTGGTGACTAATGAGTTTATAGCATATGAGGAGCAAGCAAAGTAGTGAGATTCACAGGAAAAACAACAGAATTTAAATGAAGTGTAGCAACATGCAGAACTATTGATTGATGTAGATGCTATAGAGGAAGACTTTTCAGATTACAAACAAAGTAACTCTGCTCCATCCAGCAGCAGTATCAAGACAAGAAGAATGGCAAGAGAGGAAGCTGAGAAAGTTGAATAGGATAAAATTTTTACTACCTACACAAGGAAGTCCAGAAAGAATAACTTTGGTTAGAAAGGGAAAATGGTGGAGGAAGATGACATTCTACAACAACCCCAGTATGATTACATACAAGGATTGGAAATAAAAGACAAGGAAAAGGAACAGCAAGAACAAAAATTCTCAGGAAAGAAGAAAAGGAAGCTAGAAAGGAAAGTTGTGAAATTACTGCAGCAACTTATGGAATCAGAATCTTTGGAAATAGTGGTGAAAAGAGAAAATGAAAAGATCAAATACAAAGTAAGAAATTTCAAGATGAGAATGAAAAATAAGGTTAAGAAACTCAAAGCTTATAAAATGCAAATATGTAGGAAGGCCTATAAACCTTACAAGCAAAAGAAGGCAATTAAAACCAAGTATCAAATCTTGAAGATAGAGTATGAAGCCCAAATGAAAATCAACGCTTTACTTCAGGAAGTAGAGGCAAAAGCAGAGGTAGAAGGCAGAATTTGATAGGTTAGAATTCATTTGCATGAGGGCATGCCAAATCCTGAGTTTGGGGGAATTTTGGTATCAAATTATGACTGTTCATTTCACTTAAAAATCCTCTTTTGATTATTAATTTTGACCATCTAACCTTAATATTCCAACTATAATCCTTAGAAACTAAATGATATGATGTCATTATCATTACTTTTAGCTTGAAATTAATTTTTGAAATTATTGTGTTAAAAATGACATTTTCCAGAAAATTACAAGAAGTTGTAACTTCCTATAATTGCTCCATGGTTTGACATGTTGCATAATAGGTTGGTGAATTTGAAGATCATGGGCATGGAGCTAAATGTACATGGATGGTGGATTACCTATCCACTTTCGAATTTGAATAAAATATGTGTTCGGTCAATGCCACTTCAACATAATTTCCAGATTTTGTGAACAAAATAATTTCTATTTTGAGAACTTTTGCATAAATGAAGGAACTGATCCAATTTTGACCTTCTTGGATGTAATCAATAGAATTTTGTTAGGAATATATGGAGTAAGAATATCATCTTTTGTTATAGGATTTTTGATAAATAACCTAGGAGAAAAGACTATGCTTCTACTAGATTTTGGACACATGAAAGTATAGTTTATGCATTTTTAATTCCAGAATTAATACAAACTTCACTATCGAGTTTATGCCTTCAGATCCAACAATCATATTCTTCTGAATCATTTTACAGCGTGCTTGTGAAGTGTTGAATGGCCCTCATCACTATGCTAGTACACTCTATCATCAAGTTTCTTTACTAGTTGCATAGATAGATTTAAAATTTAGAAGTTATTTTATATGTTGTAAGATAGGTTATGTGATTGAAGTTGTTAACTGGAAAGGATTTGCATTCATTGTGAAAAGAGCCTTGCAAAAGGACTCAACCAATACTAATATTGAAGATTGATATATATGTTGGCTACTGCATAATTTCGATGTTTGCTTATTGGCTTTAATTTCAAAGATAGTTCATGGTTTTATTTCCAAGTGATTCAGATTTGTAATTGTTAAATTCAATTTGCAGTTAGATAAGTGATTCTTGTAAGGGATTCAACTGTCATTAGTTTGCAATGTTACTTCTCTTATTTGTTGCTTGGATTAGTTAGGTGTTGAAATTGTTTTGAATTGTTATGATCCCAAGATTGGAAAGGATTCTATTGAACAAGATTCTTGTAAGGGAATGATAGGATATTTAACTAGACATTAATACTCTATTTTTGTTACTAAGCCTATCATTAGAACCTTAGATCCTTCCAGATCTATATAAATTAGATGAGCACCTCTAAGTTTACTTTCCTAGGTTGATAAAGGAATTAAGAGTTTAACTTACCTTAGTAAGTAAAGACCAAACACTCCTTATATGGCGACATTGTCCCTTCCTAGGTTAACCATTGGTCTACCAGTCTGGTTGTTTTCAACCTCGATGGTCTCTAGCGTCCTGAATCCTATCCAAACATCTCCTTCATTCGAATCACATTAGATGATTCTAAGGTTGACCCTCGCCTTCTTCCCCTATTTCTTCACCCTCCTCTTCTACTTCGCCAGGTGAAAGTTTTAAATCTAGTAACTAGGAGGCCAAGAAGAAGATGAAGAAGATGAAGAAGAAGAAGTCAGATAAATGAGAGGCCAACCATGTAGTTATTGCTCTAAATGAACTTCATGTTGAAAAAAATTTCGATCCTCCATGGAAGGTTGGATTCCCTTGCAAGCTGTGTAAGGGTGACCATCTCTTTCGATATTGTCCTGGCGTCCCTAGAGTCTTAGAGGCATGGTCTCAAGACCTGAATCCACCATCCCCATCGACCTTTGGAGATCATGTCGATGATACACCTTTAGCTAATGATGGTAAGAAGAAGGGAAAGATTAAATTCCCTTTTAGGTTATGTGAAGGAAAGCATCTTCTTCACCTTTGTCCTCTTATGGATAAAGCTTCCAAAGTTTTGGAAAACCTTATAGCTCCTCAATCCCAACTTCCTCTTGGTTATCAGAGGCTTTGTTCTAACACTCTCCTAGTTGGTAAAGTGATTGACTAGGATTCATCTGTTGTCCATCCTTCTCTTCCCGAGCGAGACTCTCTTATGTCTATTCTTGACCAACCATTGGTCGAAAAGAGTGTCGACTTGGTCCTGCCATCAGTTGATCACTCTATTCTAGAAGAGAGTGGTGATCATACTACTTATGTTCTTCTCATCTCCTTATATTCTCATGAATCAAAGAGTGACCCTCCCATCCTGGTTGTTTAGGAGAGTCCTTCTTCTATTCATGAAAAAATGGGGGCAATCATATGATACCCCCACCAAGTAGTTCTGTTGTCTCTTTTGATTGGGTTCCATTGACTACTTTCCTCCTCTCATCTTATGTGCCTTTCTAGATCATAGTGCAAGCCTATAGTATGGTAGTACATGACACTATATTAGATGAAGGCATGTCTATTAGCATCATGTATTCTACTAATTGGTAAGAATTGGGTTTGCTAGAGCTTGTGCCTGTCACCGAGAATTTGTTGGCTTTCAACAGAGGAACTAGTCAACTGTTAGGGGTCCTTCCAAAGTTCCCTATTACTTTGGGAGGAAAGACCATCTATATAGTCATGATGGTAGTCCAAGGTCCTTTAGATTTCAATATTCTCCTTGGACACGGCTATGTTTATGTCATTGAAGCTCTTGTTTCTTCGCTTTTCCATGTGGTTTGTTTTACGTACGAAGGGAGGATTGTGACTATTGATAAAATGTCATTCATGGTCACCAGGCACCTCCTTTGCAACAATTATCCCCTATCGAATCTTATTTTCAAGTATTACCATCCCCGCCACAGGTTAATTATGTGACTATCTGTTCCATCTCTGCATCTGCTGATGATCACACAGATGGTATAGTACATTATGTATTAGGGGCATTGGAACCCGATCTGTCTTTGGTACAAAATGACATGTATTCCTCCCAGAGTGTGGTTCTTCCATCTAGTGAAGACCTCTTGGGAGACTTGTTCTCATATGGGTCATGAACAGATGTAGTGAGGATAGTTCCTGGTATTGTTTCAACCTCATTAAAAAGTGAAACAAGGAGTTGGAGCATGGTTCTTGGTCTTGTGTCAAGCTCCTTAAAAGATGAAACAAGGAGTTATGAGGATAGTTCTTTTACTGTGTCAACCTCATTAAAAAATAAAGCACCTCCCTTTTACAAATTGAGTCTTTCCTAGATCTCAAAAGTGAACCTTCATTCCATTCACCTAGTTGAATTAAATGAAGCTTGGGGGGCATGTACCTCCAATTGAGTCATTATGCCGAGGGCATGAAAACTTATCTCAAGCATTGTTTTTCATTTCAAGCTTGTGTAAATATGAAACTAAATCCAAGAAGAGTTCTCCATGGTTCAAGCTTGTGTAAAAATGAACCTATGTCTGATTTACATCTCGTAATTGTTGTTTTAATCAGCTAATTTCTGCTAGAAGCCTTGGTTGTTTCATTCCATAGCCACCATCTTTTTGGACGATCATATGATTTCACTTGGTCTATTTTCCTTTATTGAGGGACCGCAACGATGAGTGGTTTTATTAACAGCCTCTTGACCATTACATGTTTTGAGTAGTTCCACCATTGTCGGAACTAGTTTCTACTCTTTATACCACTCATTCCTCTAGGACGAGTCACCTTTGCTCTTTTCTGACTCACAAAAGATGAAAAGGTTTCTGAGTATTTTTTCCCTTTTTGACTCATAAAAGAGAATAAAAATGGGGGTTCTTGTTTCAAGCTCTTTTTTGACCCTTTAAACATGAAAATATTGTTGAGATCTTGTCATTTTGAACTCTTTAACAGATGCAGAACGTCATGTGCCCAGTATACGTTTACCCCTTTTTTGATATGGGATGCACTATTTATGAAAATGGTACTCCTTGACTAAAATGGTTAAGCGGTTCTCTCAAGTATCATTTTCTACCTTTTCGGGCTCGAGAGACACAACTGTACAAAAAGGGACCATGTGAAGTTTTCTTTTACGTGTCTTTCTCAAACTCTCTAAATGTGAAAAAGATACCAAGTTTCACCTTTGTCGGACTTGTTAAAGTATTAAATGACATCAGATTCATCACCATGACAAACATGAGATTATCCTTCCAAGGGCTCATTAAACTTACTAGGTTAGATTCATCTGCAGGATGAAATTATAGTGTGAGCACATGCTATCCCCTTCAAGCTTGCAATAAAAAATAATTAGGGGTACCTGCCATAAATGGTGGGGGAAATTTTGGAAATTCAAACAGTTGTGTAAGTAGCTCACTCTTGAACATGACACTTTCTGCTTCGTGTCAGGTTTGGATATCCTAGTTTTTATCGTTGACCTTTCGGGGTTGGGGCATTTATTTTTGCCTTCCATTTGATCTATGCCACATCATCATGACCATTGATCCTATGAATCCAAGAGCTGCCAAACTTCTAGTCGTGTTGCCGATATGTTCAAGAGTTTTCCTTCTGCAGTTACACTTAAACCCTTACTCTCTATATCATCCAAAATCATTTTGCATCCCTTTGTCTCATGTCGATGATGTGGGATACATTATGGCACTCCTTCGACACGATCACTTTGTGTTGACTCCAACTCATTATCCAGGAAGTTGACCAAGAGATTCCCTTCCAGTACCTTAGAGCTTGCATGCCCTAATGGCAAGTTCTTTGCACTCAATGAAAAGTTCACATCATTGACTTTTGATCAGGTTATTTCATGGGTGTTCGACTTCAGTTCCTTTATTCACATTCCGTGAATTGTGCTGATAGTACCTTGAGGACCATTGTCATTATTGGTGGTTTCTCTCGTGCTTGTTAACAGTTTACATCATTGACTGGTTTTCAAGTTATTTTATAGCATGTTCGACGTCAACACATCTATTTGCATGTTAGAATTTGTACTTTGATCGAGTCGTGTTGGACCACAATACCCTGGGCTCAGATTACAAAAGTCTAGGTTGCAAGGCAACGTGACATGATCATGTTGATATACATGTCTCTTTCAGATGGATGGCTGCGACTATACCATGAGTCGTCATATGTGATCCTTATCATTATTGGATGGTTGCGACCATACCTTGGTTTCAATGTGATCCTCTTTATTGGATGGTTGCGTCCATACCTAGATCCATTTACATGATCATTCTTTGGATGGCTACATCCATACCACAATTCATGGATGATCAATTGCATTCAAATACAAGATTGAGTTCAATGAGCCTAGATCATGAGAGGATACCATTCGAAAGCTAAAGCATTTCTATGAGAAATTGAAGCACAGTTCTGAGCCTAAGAATGATACAAGGGTAATGATAAAAATAAAGGAAAATGGGACAAGAAGTGAGAAACACTCTAGGGTACAAGTAATAAAGAGAATGCAAAGCCATTTAAGAAGTTCAGTTCATCTGATAGAGGACAGGGACATTGATTTAAGGAGAAGAACAAGGATGTAGGTTGGAGACCTATAGAGTGTTGGACTTATGGAAAAGATCATCGTAGGAGAGAATTTCCACAACATTAGTGTGGTAGATCACAAATACAGACAATGGAAGATGTTGGGCAAAGTATTCCTAGGATTTATGCAGTGCTAGATGATAGACATGTATATGGATATTGTGTGCATGTCGCAACAGAGTATAGGTATAGGTACAAGTAGTGGTATAGGTAGAGGTACATGTAGTGGTACATGAATAGGTATAGATGCAGGTGCAAAGGATGTAGATTATCATCTCATGAGAGCTGGATTGACCAGGTTTAGAGACAGGATATATGTGTCAGATAATAGTGAGCTCAAGAAGGTGATCTTGAGGGAGCTTCATGCTAAACCATATTTAGGTCACCCAAGATATCAGAAGACACTCACAACAACAAATAAATTCTATTATTTGGTGAGTTTGAAGAGAGAAATAATAGAGTTTGTGGATAGGTTCTTAGATTGTCAGTAGGTGAAGGAAGAGTGTAAGAATCAACGTGGAGTGTTATAGCCAAATTTGATTCTAGAGTGGAAATCGGGGATCATTTCCATGGACTTTATTGAAGGTTTTTCGAGGATAGTGAGACAAAATTGTAGGTTTTAACCCCGTACAGAAATTACCTGCATACAAATTCTAAATCAAAGGAAAAATAAAAATGCGAGAGCATAACACATAAAACACGTATACATAGAGATTTCCCACTGGATCCCAAAACCGGGACTACCAACTTGATTTTTCATTATGTTCCTTTCAATGTTACAATACATATTTACATGCCGAAGCATCCAATACCATGGACCGAAAACCATCGCGTCCAAAAAAAACCATGGATCGAAAACCATCGCATCCAAAAAACATGTGCGAAAATCATGCACAAAACCATATGTGGGTCCGCCCAACCTAACATAGGGTCCAAAACCAAAATTTTCCGGGGCGCTACCCGGACCCCATAAAGTGGGGTTA
>APFE030605790.1:0-15967 GCA_000404065.3 Pinus taeda
ATCCTTTCGAGATATTTCCTAGTCAAATCTTCCTGATCCTTTGGATGTTGATTGCCTTCATCATGGTTGCATATTTCATGATCTCTTCCATCCTCACATCTTCCATTCCCAGGAGCTTTCAATCAGAGTTCTTCAATTGTAGTCAACCACCTCATACTTCATATGAGGACATATTATGTTGATTTCATCTAGTGCGACTCATGCCTTCCTGCAACCTTTTAGAGGAGGAGATCCTTTTTCTCTTGATCATGATAGATCCATGTTACCTACAACCATATGTCATGAAATTACAATATTAAATACAAATACAAGCATACATACCTCTAGGTTATCTAGGCTTCTTCCAGTAGCTTCCTTGATTGAAAAAGATCTTCAATCCCTTGATCTGCTTCATTTCTCATTTTATCGTACCATCATCTGATGAATTCCAAACGTTGGATTTCCTAGCAGATTTTTCCCTGATGAGCCTTGTCCTGGATGACTTCTTTCTTTCCTTTAATATCTAATGCAGTTCCTAGGAGCTATATTCTTCACATTCAACTGCCATGGATTTTGTCCTTCATTATTGCCATGGTGATATCACAATCTCTTGTTTCTAATGCTTCCATGATGCCACAATGCATCTTGATTTTATTATCATGGTCATATCTGCAAAAGATTTAGAGCTTGTGATAGGACACTTTGGTGAGGGACACCATATCACATTCAACTTCCTCCATCCTTTCGACGATATGAGCTCCTTTCCATAATATTTCCATAGTACTATTATGTCTTGTCAACCTTCCCTTTCCTTTCTGCACATATTTGAGTCCTTTCAACTTATCTTTTCTCTATCTGGCATAGAGATCACAAATTGTTGATTGAGGTAACCTTCTTGTTCATGGACATTTGTTACCTTGCTTATTAATATCAATGTCAATGATGATTATATTCTCATCATTTTTCCCAGATCTCGCAATTGAGATCTTATGAAGATATTCCTTCTTTACTGTATTTCAAAGAGTACCTCTTCTAGCATTACGTATGTTTCTTGTCTGTCTCCTTTGTTGCTACATATAGATGAGAGGAATTTTTAAGAGTTCCTTCTTATGAATTTAAAGTAGACCTGTTCACTAACTTCTGTTCTCCATAAGGATTCTATCAGTCCTTCTTATTCTATGCAAGGACCTTTGATGACCCATCTATCTACAAATCTCTTTGCATTTATGAAGTTATAAAACCAAACTTGATTATAGAATGAAAAGATACTTACTTGATTGTGAAGATGAAATCTTCACCTTGATCATGATCGTTGTTGATGAGCTAGATGCATTGATGCTTCCTTTGGATAAGATCCTTGTTGAAGCTCGTCTTCGAGCCTTCAAACTAATTGACTTGTATATATGATTCTTATGATTAGGGATGATGTTGAGTTTCTCCAAACCTTGTATTATGCAACATTAATATGACATTGGCCGAAACTATGGGAGACACCAAAATTGTTTCCATGAACCAGAGTTCTGAAAGCTTCATCTTCATACTGTTGATCTTCAAAACCCTTTTTGTAATAGACTGTTGATGTAGACTTATTTTTGGACTTTGACCTTCTTTGAGGTGATGTAGTCTTCGATTGCTTTGTGGAGATAAGAGATCGTGTTGTTGAAGATTGTCTCCTTGATTGCATAGGCAACAACCCTTGTTATTATATACTGTTGTTGTAGGCAGATCCTTTAATCTAGGGTTTGATCAAGATGTAGATCTTGATATTCTTCAACTTTCTTAGATGCTTTTCTTGAAACTTGATCTTTGCATGTCTCTTTTCTTCCCTTCCTTCTGACTTCTGAACCTTATCACTCTGATACCATGTTGAAGAATCTACGACATTTAGAATTAAGGGATTCTTCTTAGCATGATAACAATTTGTGAAGTGTTTTTACAATTTTATCTTAGCTTGATCTTCTTGTCATTATTAGTGGGTGTGTTTAATTCATCAAACTGCTATAAAAAACAAAAGATACAAGAACATACTCACATTTATAATTCATTACATTTACATATTTTGACATTTTAATTATAATTTTCCATAGATTTTTCTACAAAACAAATTCAAAAACTTTGATAGAATAATGTCATCTTCAACTCTGCTAACCTCCACTTTTTAAAACAAATAATAATGATTTTTTGTGTTTTCATTCTCTATGGTGTAGATTTGCTAGCATGCATTGAGTGTAAATCCAATAGTAATCGAAGTCCTACCTTCCTTAAGAGAGTTCCCTCCATAGGAAGTCCATGCAATGCAAGCTGAATAATTGTTAATTTTATCCCTTCTCCAAAGTAAGCTTGTCTACTTTTAAGGTAAAATAACGTTCACCCGCAATTTCTACTGCTAGTGGCAATAAATAACTCAAGATAAAAATTTCAAATTCTTGGGCTTGGTTCAGTTGTATGTGCCATAGGCAAAATTTCAAATTCCCTTAAGCCAACTAACTGGGACACAAAACATGGCCAAATATCGACCCTAGTCTCTCACGTATTCTTCAAGTGCCATGAAATTAGTTACATTCATCTCTAAATGTAGATATAGACAACAATAGACATTGTATAGCTCCATCATCTTAGAGAACAAAGTTGACCACCTTGTTTCTAAAATTTTATGGATGTTATAAATAACCATACTACTTCTAGGTAAGTAGATAAGGTTCCAATGAAATTTGTTTGATATGAATTTAAAACTACAAAAATGCTTGAAGGTGTTAAAAATTGGACAAGATATGAATTGATCCAAGGACTTACCATTGGCCGCTTGGTCTCTCTGCCATAGATTATACCCACCTATTTCACAACAATCAATCTAGTCTAGATGGTAGATTGATATTATAACAGAGGGTTCAAAACCCATCTCTCTTCCCTTCTCCTTTTATAGTTAATCTAGTTTGTTATTCTTTTACAAGGATCAAAACATGCATGATTTCAAGGTGCGACAAAGGTTACAATGTACAACCCTTAACCTATCCAGTGAAGCTTGTAATTTGTTGTATAGGCATCAACAAGTCTTCAACCAAAGTTAAAGCTATGTATTATTTTCGGTGCGGTGCTTGCCATTTTGGGTTGGGCAGGTTTGGTAACCCTAATTGATATATAGATACAAATTTCATTAACAGAAGCCTTGAGGTACCACATCATAGGGTTAAAAGGTTTGAGCAGGTGCAAAACCAGTTCTTGATGGGTGAAGGAAAGGAATGATAACATAAATAAATCACATTATTGTTCATAGGTCAATGGGTCTCAAAAGTACAACAAGAGACAATTGTAATGTGGTAGTGCTTATGGAATTTAATGGATAATAATTATGTTTGTGTACCTCTTTCAATCTAATATTAAAACCAACAAAGAAAAATAAACAAGCAATGGTCTACTTACTAGGATTCTTGTAGCAAGACATTGTGAGGGGCCTCTTCTCGAGAGATTACTGAGAGCAACTTCTGCAACCGCGTGCTCGGCCTAGAACAAATTGACATACAATTTGGGCCTTTCAAAAGTTTCAACATTGAATATGAATACTTCCTTTAAAAAAGGGGCATGATTGAGTCCCTCCTATATCCAAAAATATGATGGAAAATTGAAACAACTCCTCTCAGCAAGCTCTTATAGATGGTTCGTGTACATGATTGCACTAATAGTAAAATAAATAAATCCAATTACCAAAAACCTAATCCCCAGATAAGAAAACAACATAAACATTCAAATCAAAAGGAACTTAAAGAATAGTGTAAACATGTCACCTACATACTGCAAATGTTGCAATCCTTCTCAATATGATAATTTGGGTTGTAACATCTTCCTCCTTCTATACCTATGATAGAAAATCGTGATTCAAACATAGTATTTTTCTTTGGTACATACTGATAATTTGGGACTTCGAGAATTTAGGTTCACAGAAAATGGCAAAAATATCTAGACAAAACACATTAAATGCCAATCCCGCAAGGAGAAAATATGCATCAGATTAACTTCCTTGCTCTTACATTGTTGTGGGAAAGATAAAATAAAAACCAAAATCGGTTGAAACATGTGAAATTCCTCTCATTCCCTAACAGATATGAGTGAAGGGTTTCCGTTGTCCCAAACCCAACAATTTCCCAAGATATTAAATCAATCTTTGCATTGTGAGGATTAAAATAATTCTCCAAAATTAAGTTGTATATAAATTTTATCACTCTAGATAAATTTAGAGACCCCTTTGTCTCTAAATTTTAACATTGCAGATGGATTAAAGGGGTCTCTGAATCCATATACAATTTTAAAAGGGGAAAGGAGTCTCTGAATCCATCTTCATTGTTAAAATTTAGTGAAATGTAACACTTCAATGTCAAAACTACAATTTTCTGTTTCTGGAGTGACACAATTAAAAGTGACTAGCATAAATGACTAAGTCATATACTTGTACTTGTTAGTTGGTCATATTTTTATTCTTGCACTGCATTAATCATTTAGGATAATCATTTTTAGTGTTGTCACTTATTATCTAGTCATATATTTTAGTCCTTGACTAAATTTGTCAGTTAAGTTAGTCATTTTTAGTTGGGTCACTTATTATCTAGTCATATATTTTATCCCTAGGCTAAATTAGTCGTTTAATTTAGTCAATTTTAGTTAAGTCACTTAAAATTACTCAAATTTAGTAATAATTCCCTTGAAATGACTGTGGTGACTAACTAATTTAGTCGCATAGTTACTAATCTCTCATTTTGTATCAGTGCATCATTTAGAAATTCCTTGGGTAAACTTGTTTCTAAGAATGAGTATTGGAAATTACTTGATGATTATGCAAATGGTAATTTAAGTTTTACTAGTTTCACAAGAGCTCCAAGTGGTCAAAATATTCTTGAAAAGTTATCAAATGATTTATTCGTGTGTTATAAGATTAAATATAGTTTTTACAGTCATGCCAACTTTTTAAAAGTATAACAAGTTGGATGAAGTATATTGAAAATTAATCTCTTTCACTTATCGAACTATGAGAGATTTGGATAAACTTTTTGAAATCCGATCATAAGATATTTCAACTACAAAAACATCCATAGAAACAAGTTATATCAAGACACAAAATCAGGGCAGGTTCAAATTGTGGGGGGGGAATCCAACAGTTAAAGGATGTCCCAAGATATCAGTCTAAAGAACTTCATTGTAGTTCGAGTTTCATGTAAAGAATCATGAAGTTGTTATTTTTTATAGAAGTTTTTTTCCTTAAGATTTGTAGAAATTGAGTTTTGTAGAGACTATATAAATATTGTAAATTTTGATATGGAAGGGGTTGATTCTTAGATCAAAAGTATTGATATTTTTTGTACTAGCCCAATTTTCCAAATTTAATCAAGGACTATTGGTTTCAGGGTATAAAAATATTGTTCATATGTAAGTTATCTCTTGTTTTACATGGTCTTTTTCTTTTATACATTTAATATTGTGTGGATCTTGGGAGAGGTCTGGCTAGGGATTAGCCTACCTTAAATCCCTTGGCAAAGTTATATTCATATACTATTATTATTGGATCTCACCACTTTGGTTATATTTTAAAAGGGAAGAGTTTATTTACATTAAGTCAAGGATTTTATTCCTAAAAAAACCATTTTTAAACAAATCCTTCACTTATATTCTTTGACACAATTATTTAGCTAGGAACTACCAGAAATGGAAAGAATTACCTTTGTCTCCTTCTGACTCACCTAGGTTTTGAAGTTCCTTTTATTACATGGGTTATGAGTTTCATCTCATCATTTTCTTTTGTAGCCCTTACGAATGGACCGACATCTTCTTTCTTCCATGTACAAAAGGGTCTTCGACAAAGATGTTTGATTTCCCCATTACTTTTCCTACTAGTGGATGAAGGACTAAGTAGGATGCTAGGAAATGCAAAGCGAAGGGGAGACTTTAGAGGAATAACAGTTGATGAAAACTGTCAATTACACAGCTATTTTTTTTTTATAGTATTCTTGTCTTTTGTGATGGTTCATGTCAAGACACAAGATTTCCAGATTCCCCTTTGGTTTTGCTTTGGAGAGCCATGGGTATGCAAATAAATATTTCTAAATAAACTCTCTTGATACAATTATTAGAATAGGTTGAAGTCATTCATTTTAAAGTTTTTTTCCCTTCTACCTTGATGAATTTTTATGAAGGTCTTAAGTACTTTGGATTCCATTTAGAACCAAATTAATACAAAAAATTACACTAGAATTGCCTCGTTGCAAAATTGGAAAAAAGGTTAAAGTCTTGGGTTTTCAAATGGCTCTCTAGAGTAGAATGATTAGTCCTTATCAATTCTATCCTTGAATCCATCCTTGTGTTTTGGATGTCTCTCTCTTGCATTTTTTAAAGGAATCTTAGAGAAGTTATGCAAAGTGTGTCTTATGTTTCTTTAGGCAAACTATTTGGATCATTTTGCCTCATGTGGGTAAATGTTAAGCCTTATATAAGCTCCATGTTATCCCGAAAACCCGTTATTGAGCCTTATTTATTGTGTATTTACATTTATGTTATTATTTTGTTATGTTGGCTAGAACCCCTCATGTTCCCATTTTATTATAATTGTATCCTTTGTCTCCTATACATATACTAAGGAGATCTAGTCTTAGGATCACAAAATATTGTATCGTTCATTGTATTTTTTATAAAATAAGATTTCCCCATAAAAGTGTATTGTAATTATTGGTTTCTTAGCATTTTTAAGCCTCAAGGATCATAAAATTTGGTATCATAGCTCTTGATCCTATGGTTTTGCTACTTCAAACAGGCCATTGTGACATTTCCACTTAGACTTTTTTTCTAGGAGGCTTCAGATGGTGAAACCTAGAGAATATTGAGAATAAATCCTAAGAAATATTTGGTTCACATTTTAGATATTGATTTGATATATTTATGATATATTGTCTAAGAAAGTTAGGGTTTGTGAATTCTCCTCAATTCTATCTCAAACGGGTTTCTTTTTAATTTTTGATGTAAATTTTTTTTTTTCTATTAGGGTTTAGACCGTGAAGCTTGGACCATGTTGAGGAAAAATTATGGTGAAAATATGGTCCAAGTTAGAGATCTTGGTTCACTGTATTTTTGGGAGATACGCTCCAAGGAAGTTAGGGTTTTTGTATGCTCCGAAATTCAATTCCAAACAAGTCAGTTTGGAATTTGTGCTATACCTTTTTTTTGCAAGGATTCTTAAAGTGAAACTTGTACCATATTAATGAGAATTATTAGAGTAGTTAGTTCTATTTCTCAAAATTTAGTTTGCTATAATTTGGAAGTTATTCCCTATATAATTTAGGGTTTGTGAATAGTTATGAAGTAAAATTTAAACGCGGTAACTTGATATTTTTTCTATATCTTCTTGTTTTGAAATTTCCAAACTTCAAAATCTTTATGAATTTCAACAGACATAGAAATACCTCAACTACAAGTTCCATAATTATATTTCAATAATGGGACACATGGGATGATATATAATGTTGCTTGTGTGAAGAGGCAAAAAAATCAACAAGTTTTGGGAAAGTTAGTATAACTTTCAGTTGCCACATCAAATTCAGTTCACACCTATGGAATTGTAGAAACTACATATCAAAGTATTGTGGAACAATTTTTCAGATCCAGAAGCGCTCAAATATTAGATATATATTAACAAAGATTGAACCATTCTAATATTATCCAAATTAAGGTATGTAACTTACTAGTGACCTAACTATTCATTATAAGGTCCCCCATTGTTTGGTTGTAATAAAGAGGAGGGCTATTATTATTTTCCAACATTCCTTAAAGAAAGCTACTACACTAATTAAATGTATTGAAGGACCACCCTTGACTAATGAAGAATGTGACCATTTATAATTTAGGTTATCTTAATTAGAGAAGAAAGTTAATGAAATGGATGGCAGTATGTTGAAAAAGGTGGATTTCTCATTTTATCAAGAAAAACTTAAAAGATAAATGGAAAAGAAGATGAATAAAAATGAGGAATAAATACAAAAATCCATGATTGTCATGGAAAATTTTCTCTTGGAGAGGCTTCCTAAAATGGATGTCAAGATTCAAGTAAATTGTAAACATAGTGAGAAGCATGTTTTTGAGAATAAATCTCATATGGGGAGCATGCTATCACAATTGGAGAGCACAATTCCGAATTGTAGAACCATAATAATGAATTTTTAATTTAAGATCCACATCCTGAGGGCTTCAAATCAAAACTAAGGAACTACTACAATGCAAGATTAATATGAGGATATTTGATGGTAACGATCCTGTAACATGTGTATTTCTAATGGAGAAACAATTTGATCTACACCAAGTGGCATCCTGACTAAAGGAAAATATTGCATCCATGTTCTTAGAACAAGACCAACATGTATGGTATCAATGGCTTTGTGAAATAAAAAATGATTTTGTTATATCTTGGTCCATTTTTATGGAGGAATTGATAGCACAACATGGGGATATTAAGAGTGAAGTACGGTAACTTTGGGTGAGAGAAAGTGTGTGACCATTCGGAGAGTCAAGTGCAATGCATGAAAGTTCCAACACACGAAGGGAAAAGGAAGTGCGCCCCTTGGAAACCATTAATAGTACACAACTTCAAAGGAACACATGAATGTAATGACATCACAAGCTAAGATGCGGAATAGTCCACAAGTTAAGGTGATGAAGTAATAAAACAACACGCATTCAACAAGATTCATACAAATGCAAACGCAATAGTTCATAAGAATAAGCGTAAGTTAAATAACATACATTGCAAATACAACAAGAATAGTCCTACTATATTCACAACATATGCATGAAAGCGTGTTAACTCTCATTTTATTATAAGTTAAAGTTACATTCATACATACACCATTGACAGACCACTAGCCCCAATAGTGGAACATTAAAGCCAAGAACACCTACTCCTCCAAAGAAGTATGCTTGTTTTACACTACAGAGAAGCCAAAGCTCTTCACAATACTCCCAAACTCCTTCTAAGCCTAAGCCTAGCCAAAATCTTGGCTCCCAAAATCCCATTACATGAGTTATGAGGTTCTATTTATAACAAGAGGGGGGTTGTTGAAAAATGGAAATAAGAAATGCTAAACATAGAAGTGCTGAAAATAACACTACTAAAAATAACAATTTGGGTACCAGTGCTGGATTGGGAAATAGGGAATGAAAAATGGAAGTGCTAAAAATAGCAGTGCTATTTTTAGCAGTCCAGGATGGATTCCTATTTTAGTCAATCCTTGGACTAAAAATAGGAAGTAAAATTCGAATGCGGTCTTAGCAGCTATTTAAAAATAAATTAATTAATTCTCCATGTGTTAATTAGTTGTGAAAAATCAAACATGAAGTCTATGTGAGGACATGCAACAGTTTCTCAATTGATTGAGGGATTTATCCATTAGTTAAAGAGATAAGGATGAGTTCTAATTTGAGTAGTAATTAGTTGGCTCAGTTAACAGAGTCAAGTCCAGTTAGATTGATTTAAACAGTTTGTTTAAATTAATGTGAGTTCAGTTAGTTAATGCATGCTTGCATATAACTGTTGTTCTTTAGATAACTGAATATTCTCTCATGAATAAGTCATTCATGTCAGTTCAGACAGAGACCCAGTTGATATCAGAGAAGGGATATGTACTATCAGTTGGATGAATATTTTTCCTATAAAGGAAGCTCATCCATGATGAGGATTTATCTCCTTCAGGTTTGTGCAGTTATATCTGAGCCAAGTGAGTAGTGTGAGGTGGGAATTCACACATGTGGAAGCACTGGACCCCAGGAAAAACTGCACAAGGAAATAGGAGGCTTAGAGGGCAGAGGATAAAGTTTGAGAGAGGCCTTTTACTGTCTATGACCAACAGAGGTATTGTAGAGAGAGCGGGATAGCTTGAGAGATGATTCTTTTTGTAATACTGAACATATTTCCACTTCTATGATAATACAGAGTTTGGGTTTTTAGCTGAGGCTTTCCCCGGGTTATTTCTTCTGTTTTATGTGTGATTGATTTCTTCTTATCAGTTATATGTGTTCTATTGATCTTGCTCATATTCAATTAAGCTTCCGCATAATTGTTTGTAGAAGTGGCTCAAGTATTTTGCTTTAGTATATTGCATTATTAAGTTATATAGAGTGGGAATTTCTACATGGTATCGGAGCAAAGATGATCAAAGTGGAGAACAATATACTAGAGGAGATTTCGAAGTTTTGAGTTTTGGGCCGCGCGTTTTCAGAGCAGATTTGAAAATTTTTGTGCAAAATTTTCAAAAACAAATAGCAGATCTGGATTCCTTGCAGAAAAATACCCAAAAAAAAAAACGGCTGAATCGGAGTTTGGAGGAGGGAGATATCGTTGATTTAAAATCAGCTCTTTTTCTAGAAAATTTCATGACGGCAGGAAATACGAAATAGATTGGTGTGCTAGCCAAGAACTTGTATGTACTTGAGGTACAAGATGCATGCAAAGCCTTGAGGAGCAAGGTAAAGGTTAGATACTTGGTGGTTGAGAGGGAGAGTACATTACCTCTCAACATGCAGTGCTAGAAGAAGTCTCAGATGATTGTGGAGGAGCCACGATTGGTGAAGCAACTTCAGGAGGTTGTGGAGCAACCACAACTAGAGAAGCTAAGAGGAGATCGAGTAGAGACATCTACTCATGCAGAGACCTCCAGTAGGGGTAAATTTCGAGCCAAGTGGGCAGAGGGATCACATGCATCCATACCTCCAGGTAGGAGGTGGGGCGATGTGGAGTGATTATCCCAAGAAGGTTGGAATAGGGGTAGGATCCTTGAGGTATACAACCTCTTTGATTCAACTTTGCTACAGGAGCCTTGACGAGGAGTAGTAGGATTGGCTGATTGGGTAGAGACAGATATGGATGGAGCAGCAGAGAGAGCTACAGTGCAGGAGTCCCAAGACTGTGTGGAGATAGCAAGCTGCAACAATGTGTTGAAGCCCCGAAAATTGGGTCAACAACAAGGGGGATACCCACCCGGTCCGGACCTTGGTTGGCAGCTCCTTATCCGTTTGGTATAGTGGGTCTGACTGGGGATAACGGGACCAGTTTCCCGATCTTGGGTGTGTGTGTGTGTGTTTAGAGGTTGAATAATGCTGATCTAAGGTACTTTAAAGCTAATCTAATTCAGACTCTTTAAACTAACTCTATGCTATTGTAATCTAGTGAGAAAACAACACATCAAATCTATGCTAACCCGTGGATTATTTCCTACTAATGCGATCTAAAGATATTTAAAACAATAACTGGTAATAAAGATCATTCAGCTATCATAAGAATAGAAACCGTTTAAGATAAACCACTTTGCATAAGAAGTTAGGCAAAACAGTTGTGAACAACATATCGCATAATAAGCTATTCATATGTCGGACATAAACAATATGAATCCACCATACAAAAGTGCCAAATGATAACCCATACATTCATGCAATAACATATAAACAACTGAAACTATAAATCACTTAAAGAACATAAGCAGAAATCGCCAAGAGATAAAAGTACCATTTATGACTAATACTATCCATAAGCTTCAAGCAAAAACGATCTATCTCTACTTGTTCTAAAATCTACCAAGAGTACAAAAGTGCAACATTAGTAGCAGATATCAAAATGCAAGTAAGAATAAATCTCGATCCATCCATTCATCAAAACCTCCTCTGAGGGTGCAAAAGTGCATGTTCTGAGGATAAGTGTTTGAAAAATCTCTGGACCCTTTTCTAAATGCATGAGAAGGGTTAAAATACTACTTCCTAATTCTAATAATATTGTTTTTACAAAATTTTAGGATACGGTTCTCAAATGACCATCCTTTTTCTAATCTAAATAAAAAGAAACAACAAACTACTAAAAATAAGCTACTTCTGAATTTGGTCCTTAAAACTGCAAGTGTTCATCATGGATTTGTGAAGAGTCGGTTGGCCAACTTCTGCGCTGAGCTGGGCTGCGAAAACAACATCTATGAGAGCTGGCACTACTTTCTCGACTGATTTTATGATGCATTTCACAATCATCCATTGACTGTGTGGCTTGACTAAGTATGCCGAGTAACACTCCCAATTCAACCTGTTCAATGCCTGGATCGCTTTTCCCTTTTCCTGTGCCTTCTGCTTCCATTCTGCCTCCATTCCTGACTTGTTTGGTAGGTACCCCGTGGTGGTTTCTGTGATTAAGTTGGCTCTGTATAAATTCTCATTTACACAGTCGATAAGAACGCTTGCCTGTGTCGCCGCTGTCTCCGCCGCCTGTTCTGCCTGCCTGATTTGATCGTCCCATTTGTTAAAGAGAAATTCTTTATGGCTCTCGTTTATTCTGGGTGCATTTGCTCTCTTCCCTTCCTCTCCATCCTGCCAAGCTAAATACTCTGTCACTCGTCTGTCAACCTGGTCGTAGTCACTTCGCAAGTCCGTCACTTGATTGGTGAGTTTGTCACTCAGCTCGCAATAGTGACTCCACTGCGATATTTTACGTCCCAACTCTTCCTCTTGCCGCAGAAGTTTCTCATTTAAGTCAGTAGACTCTGAAACAAATTCGGCAAGCTTGGGCTCATCCTTGTGTATTTCTTGTAAAGCTTGCAACTGCTTTCCTTTTTCATCTAGGCTCCTTTGATAGCTTATCTGCATCTGCTGAAAATATTCTTGTAGTTTCTCGAGTTGTTTGGACGCTTCAATACTGGCATTAGCTTGTTGTAGTTGTTGTTGTAGTAGCTGTATTTGGTTTTCTTGTTCCCTCAACAGTTGCTGAACTTCTGACTCCTTGTCGATAGTCGCATAAGCGTATGCTCCTGCGATCTGAGACAATTTCGTGAGATTTTCTGTCGGGTTGTTGTTAGGGTCTTTCCATAAAACGTCTAAATGTTCAGCATCCTGTGACAGCGTATTCTCCAGCTTTCTCTTCTTTCTTTGTCTCCTCACCACTGCTTTATGTTGGGGACTGTAGAATACATCCAGTGGGGGAATTTCCTCTACACTAAGTAGAAGCTCAGAAGGCGGAGCGATATGACTGTGCTCCGTTTCTGAGACACTACTGACCATGGCCGAAACCATTTCCTGTGTTACCTGTGCATTGCTCACAAGTGTTCTTGGGACTTGCCCTTCAAGGCTGATTAGCTCGTTGAAGTTTTCCCATTCTTTGTCGAGCTCTGTCGTGACGAGTGGTGATTTAATGATGGGAGGAGGGACATCTCTTGGTGGGGAGGCGATAACTTCTGTTGCGACATTGCACTTGACTGCGCTGTATCTTTAGCTGTTTCTACGATTTTTTCTTGGTCGCTTGCAGATTTTTTAGAACGTTCAGGCGTTCCTTGGGCAATGTCAGATTTGGATTTGGAAGTACTGGAGTTTCCACTGAGGCTGACACTGGGAGTAGGCTCTCTGACGAGCAGTCGCAGTTTTTCTAGAGGAACACTGGCTAGCCTTCTTTCTCTGTATAACAAAAATCTTTGGAGGTCATCTAGGGACAACCTCGACCAAGCTTCTCGCAAAACTTCCTGGAGTGAAATTTTACTTTGAAACAAATCATCAAATAAATCTTTCTTTCCAACAAACACTTTTATTCTGACACTTATAGTGAAATCATGGGCAACATTATTTAGGTCAAAAGGTCGAGCGGGGAATTTAAATAACTGTAGAGACATCACATTTTCTACTTCGGCGAAAGCATGTCCTACATCGAACAATGAGAAGGCCCCAAAAGCTACAGGAAACTGAGGCCATATGGTCTTCTTCTTGTCTTTTAGTTCTTTGGTTAGGCCGCCTTCTGAGCAAGTCTGATAGGCAATTTCCCTAGCCAAAAGCTTGTCGAGCACATATAGAGGTAGGACATGTGGAGGTACAGTGCTCCGAAACACTCTAATGTAAGTGAACCATTCCTCCCCGAACCATGTTGTGATGGGGATGATGTCTATTTACGCTTCGGGTGAGCACCTCGGGGGTTCTTCACCATATATCATCCTATATAGTGGTAAGATGAGCCTGTGGAAAATCTGATAGAAGTAAGGGGCAAACTGTGAATCCCATAATACTTTGTGATAAACATGAATAGGTGATGGGTCCTGGGTAGTCCATTTCCAACCCATAGTTGGGAATTTAGATACATAGCAAATAGAGTCCATAATATAAGCAAATACATAAAAAGGAGGATAGACCCTTTGAGACAAGGATCTCTTAGACCGGTAATTCATAACAGCAGTGTATAGGTTATCAGAAAATATCTTGGCCCAATCCACGATATCGGCATTCGTGGCGGCGTCTATGAGTGGTAGCCATTCAGACAAAAATTTATTTATGTCTGGCATCCCAAATAGCCTGCAAAGCATGGCCGCAACAAAACAATACAGAGATGTGAGGGAACCAGTGTTGTACATACCATTTTTGTCCTTTTTTAGTGGCTCCTCTCTTCTGGTCCATTATTTAGTGGTTTCTGCCAGATTTGGGTTCTTTGCTGCAAAATTTCTTGACAAATTGCGTGTTGTAAGTCGTCTGAGGCTCAGGAAGATGATACATAAGCTTTAAGTATTGCGCGGTGAATGATCCTATGAGCCCATGTCCCTGAACTTTGAATTGTCTGCCTTGTAACTCTGCATTGTCAAGTATCCATCTGATCATATCTGTATACGGCAAAATTTTGGGTCTAGCTGCTATTCGGTGGAGAAACGAACATGCCAGATCTTCTAAGGATGCCTCGGAAGAGTTTTGTGATCCCGCGGTGCTATCAACCTTCATTACTTTAGGATTTTATTCCTCCAGCAGCCTATACATGCCTTCCCAGGTTGAAATTCTTGCGTCCCTGTTGCATGCAGTGTCTATATACAAGGGTGCCATCTCCTTCGTCTCGGAGCCTTGGGCTTTATGTTTCTTTCCCATTTGCTCCTGCGTTCGGCTTTTGAATCTTCTTATCTCTTAGTCCCTGCAGATTACGAGCGAAGTGGAAATGACTGATTGAGAAAGCTGATGGGAGAGTTTTAAATGCAACAGATATACCAAATATGCCACTTTACGTGAAATAATTCTTTACAAAAGCACGCATCTTCATCATGTATAACTGACAAACTAATATCCCTTTACTATCATTAAAAGCGCAGGACTGGGTCAGATTATGGTAAGTGGCTTTTCTTTGAATGGCGTGCCCGAAGGATTCGTGATTAAATGATTCATGATTTGCTTACGTTACATTGAAGATCGTGCCATCGCAAGCTGCGCTAATCGCAGATCGCAAGATCGCAGATTGCGCCATCACGGTGATCGCAACGTCGCAGGTCGCAACATTGCAGGTCGTAGGAGTTTGATGTTTGTCAAGTATTGCTAGTTTATTTCTGCGATATGCGATCTTGCGATCGGTGTTATCGCAGATTTGCAGATCTTGAGGTTTTTTCTTATGAGCATTACTTTACTGCGATGCGATGTTAGGCTTAACATGGGGGTCTTGCGCATACCAATATTATAAGGGAATGAAGGCATTTCCTATCCTTTTTCGTAATGCAATTTTTTAAAGACCTTTACCTCATCGTAATCCTAGGTTAAAAAATATTCGAAAGACCTCTCTAAGCTTACGATGGTAACCTTATTTTGAAGAAAGGAAAACTTGATTTTTCTAAAATTTAAACTAAGGGTCCCCATTCATTTAGTATTTTGGACAAATACTTAAATGAAAAAGGGGGGGTTGTTGCTAGCCACAACAATTGGCGATTCACTTGGGAGAACCAGTTATCTCTGACCTTATTTTGACGTTTTTCAAACTTCTAAAAGCTAAAAAACATTTCTCAGAAAACTTAAACTTTATTATAGAAAGATAAAAATATTATACTTCAAACTATCAATGATATTTCGTTTCAACTCCTTTCTTTTTACTTGTATCCTTAGCTTGTTCTTGCATTTACACCAGCCCTTACTTGGTCTTAAATAAAAATTAAAATAAAGTCTTCCCTGTATAGCAGTCCTTTTTAAATATGCTTCTTTGTCGCAGGTA
>APFE030605790.1:20737-42338 GCA_000404065.3 Pinus taeda
GCATACTAGTAAAGGACTGCACCAGTACATTGTAAAAGAAGTTTCTCATTAACGAAGAAAGAAACGAATTGCAACAGGTGGTTTTCACCCACATTGGGTTTCCACCTTATATCATGGTGTTCATGTGTGTGGCTCTTGTGTGATGTCCTGTTCTGTTATACTGCACCTGTTTACTGTTAATATGCTTAATAATGTTCTGATGCATTCACTGAAGATTAAGCAAACTGAATTATAAGATCTCTGGGTATACGCTAGTTGCGTTAGACACAGTCGTGTGTATACGCTGGTTCACTTAATTGAAGTAGCGTATATGAATCTGAGTATGAAATTGAAAAGTTTTATCTGATCTGATAATACTGATTCACCCCCCCTCTCAGTATTATTTCCAACACTTTTCGTGTCTTAGTGGATTTGTAAATATGTCTATAATCTACTCCGAAGTAAGACAATGTGTTAGGTGAATAAATGTTTCCTCTACATAATGTCAAATCAAGTGATATTTTGTGTTAATATGCTTACTTTGATCATAAAACTTGGGATTCTTGGCCAACTGAATTGCAGAAGAGTTGTCGACAAGTAGTGGAGTTGAAGCCTTTTGTTTCTCTTACAACTCTTCAAGTATTTTGCGAGGCCAAATGATTTATTTTGTAGCTTGATCTGCTGCAACATATTAAGCTTTAGTGGTAGAATCAATAGGAACAGATTGTTTGTGTGATCTCCAACTGATGGTTGTTGATCCAAGAATCATCAAATAACTAGAAGTAGAGACTTCATTCTCCTTATCTCCATCAAAATCTGAATCTGAATAGTCGGTGAGATGGAAATCCACAACTTTGGAATATTTTATGCTATATGTTCGAGTTCCTTTCAAATACTTGAGCAATCGCTTTTCTTCATTCCAATGACCTTCACATGGCTTATGCATGAACCTGGAAAGTAACCCCAAAACAAAAGTTGTTAGGTCACTATAATACTAGTGATTCCCCCATTACTATTGTCATTGTAACACTTATTATTATTGTTGTGCCCCTATTGTCCCCATGTTGTTATTATTGTGTCCCATAGAAGTCCAATATTGTTATTGTTGTGCCCTTATATTATTATTGTTATGTCAGCTTTGATTATATTGTGACCCCTTAGACTCCTATATATAGAAAGGAGGTTTTGTCATTTGTATCATCCGAGAATTTTTCATTTGTGTAATGTAAATGAGGTTTACCCCTCGAAGAGGCACATTTTGAAGTCGTTGACATATCTTTTCTACTATTTTGTGAACTAGTTACATAACATTTGGTATCAAATCTTTGGATTCTAGGGTTTCGCTTCTCCAAATAGGTCATCGTGAAATTTTAGCTATAACATTTTTTATATGATGTTTCAAAAGTTGAAATTAAAACCCATTTGATCTGAAATCTTCTTGAACCTTGGGACCGAATTTTAGATCTTTTATCGCTTTATTTTCGGAGATAGTACCCAAGGAAGTTAGGGTTCTGGCAGGCTCGTGAATTATATCTGAAGTAGGTGACTTGGGCAAAATCATCATATATTTCTCTCTTAGAATTAGATTGAAATTTCGCAAAAAGTGACAGAAAGAGAACGACGGGTCATTTTCTATATATCATTTTTATGTCCTAAGGTTAAAACAGTGACACATGGAACTTCATACAATTTCGCTCTACTGAACCAGTATATAATCTGGTCATCGTGGGATATTTGGCATAACGCTTCCTTGGTGAATCCAATATTGATCAGACTTGTGGGGTTGGAAAGAGGAATGAGAGGGCTAGCAGAAGACATAATTTATAATCTTGGAGATTGGAAGTTACAAAGATACAATAGATTCAATATCGAGCTCCTACAAAGTGAAAAAAGGTGTGTAGTTTTTTTATAATTTTGCATAAGTTTGGTTTGAAAAATTAGTTTGAAGGAATTAAAAGGGAATAATGAAGTATTATTATCATTAATTGTTGCCCCGAAGAAAGAAAATAGAAACACTTAGTAAGAAACTTGAAAGATCTAGCATGACTCATGAGGAAGAGGAAGAAATGCAACATGATATATGAAATTACGAGACCAAGTGCAACAAAATTCACTCTCACAAAAAGTAACAGAAGCTAAGATTGATAGTTTAAAGAAAGGCATGGAAGCTAAGATGGATGTTTCAAAGAAATATGTGGAAGCTAAGATGGATGGTTTAAATAAAGGATTGGAAGATAAGTTGTATGGTATAGAAGAAAAAATTAAAGGCAACATGGAAGATCTCAAGACAGATTTGAGAAATTCGCTACAAGAAATACTTACTAATAAAGACATGGTAGTAAAGGAAACTCATGATGAGAATAAAAGAAATGTTAATCATGATTTCATATACTTTAATGTTGGATTGAAGACCCACCTTGTTCTAGAGATCGATATGAGGAAGTTTGATGGCAAGATCCCGTAACATGGATACTACAGATGGAGCAATATTTTGATCTCATTAATGTGAAACGCACACAAAAGGTAAGCATTGCAACTTTATATTTGGAACCAAATCAGTTTGAATGGTATCGATGGCTTTTCTCTCTTAAACAAATTTTCACTTCGGCAATTTTTACGGAAGAAATGATAGCACATTATGGGGATACAAAAAGCAACACCTTCTTTAGCCATTGATAAATCTCAAACAAAAGGGTTCAATGATGGAGCGCATTTAAGATTTCCAAAAATTGAATATAAGGGTAAAACATATTCTAGAGGAGCATAGGATTGATGTGTTCATAAGGAGTTTAAAGGACAACATCCAACATGAGGTTCTCCTTTGGAAACCTAATTCATTGGAGAATGCATTCAAGTTGGCAAGAAAAGTGGAAAGAAAAATTATGGCAAAAAGGAAGCCTACCACTCACAAATATAAAGATTGAAGTGTTATTGCCCCTAGCCTTCCACAACCTACAAGGTTGACACCACAACAATTGGAAGAAAACAGAGCAAAAGGGGTTTGTTATAGTTTTGATAGAAAATACACTAAAGGTCATAACTGTGTTGAGAAGAATTTTTTTTACATAGACTATTAAGAGGAGGAAGAAAATGAACAAGAAATGTCAAAAGAAGAGGATATACACCAGGAACAAACCCTAGTTAAAGAACAAATGAATCCGAGCATATTTTGTAATGAATTGGCTAGAATTACCACTCCTCAAAATATCAAGGTAGAAGGACATATCAAGAAGAAGAAGGTAATAGTGTTTATTGAGTCATGCAGTACCCATATTTTTATTCATTGTAAGATAGCCAAGAAATTGAATTGCTTCCTATATCCAACACCAGAGTGTCAAGTGATGGTTGCAAGTGGAGGAACCATAAATTGCTCTTGAAAGTGCCATAATATCAAGCTACCTATGGGAGAATATTTATTGAATAGCACAATGCTTTCCATTCCAATGGGTGGTGCGGATATTGTACTAGAAGTCCAATGGCTACAATCTTTGGGTATAATATCTTTTAATTTTCAAGAACTTTTCATGAAATTTTTTTCTGGAAGGAATCGAAGTTCAGTTAAGGGGTATAGCAAGAAAACCAAGAAAGACAATCAACTCTAATTGAATGACAAAGTTTCTAAAGAAAGAACAACGAGGTGTAGTTACACAATTATGTTCGCTATAGGTTCCCACATCGAAATCTTCTATTTCTCCAGATCTCCAAGAAGTCTTGGACAATCATTATAAGGTATATGAGACTCCCAAAGGCCTCCCACCTATTCCTAATCATGATCATGCTATTCATTTGATTAAAGTAAGTGTTCCTCTAAACACCAGGCCTTATAGATATCCCTATGCCCAAAAGAGTGAGATTGAATATATGGTTGTAGAAACACTATAGGATGGTATAATTCAACCTAGTCAAAGTTATTTCTCTACTCTAGTAGTATTGGTGCATAAGAAGCATGGGTCATGGCGCATGTGTCTAGATTATAGGGAGCTAAACAAGATCACTATTAAAGATAAATTTCCCATTCTTGTCATTGATGAATTATTGGATGAATTGCATGGATCAATTTACTTCACCAAGTTGGATCTTCATTTCGGATATCATCAAATCAGAATGAAGACTGAAGACATTTTGAAAACATAATTTAGAAATCATGAGGGCGATTATGAATTTTTGTTCATGCCTTTTCGACTTACCAATGCACCTTCTACATTTCAAGGTTTGATGAATTCCATTTTCAAACTCTTGCTGAAAAAATTTGTGTTAGTATCTTTTGATTATATACTAATCTACAACAAGTCTTGGAAGGATCATGTTCAACATGTTGACGACGTGCTCAAACTATTGGAGGAGAAACAATTATATGAAAAAATCTCCAAACGTTTCTTTGGAGTACAAGAGGTGGAATATATGGGTCATATTGTATCTCATGAAGGTGTGAAGGTAGACACTAGAAAAATTAAATCCATTAAGGAATGGAAAGTCCCCACATCCATAAAGAATTTTCGAGGATTTCTTGGGTTGACAAGGTATTATCACAAGTTTTTTAAGAATTATCGGAGAATAGCGACACCTCTAACAACATTATTGAAGAACAATGCATTTTCATGGACTCTAGAAGTAATGAAGACATTTGAACATATTAAAGAGGCAATGTTCCAAGCACTAGCCTTAGCTACATCGAACTTCACAAAAACCTTTATTGTGGAATGGGATGCCTCAGGAAATGGAATTGGTGTTGTTTTATTGCAAGAGGAAAGACCCTTTTCTTGCGAATGTCATCCAATCAAAGGAAAGTATTTACACAAATCTATTTATCATAAGGGAATGTTAGTAATACTACATACATTTAAGAAATGGTGACCCTACCTAATGGGAAGACACACCAAGGTAAAATCAGATAATGATAGTCTTAAATACATTTTAGAACAAATATTATATTCATAAGAGCAACAAAATTGGGTGAAAAACATGTTGGGTTATGACTTTGAAATCATCTACAAGAAATGGAACAAAAATATTGTGGCAAGCGCACTCTCAAAAAAGGATGAGGATGTGGAAGCATTGCTTTGTGCCATTTCTATTATCCAGCCAGATTGGATAAAAAATAAATGGATGAATGGAAGAATGGAAGAATGACGAAGAAGTGTGGGAACTCATTCAAAAGAAACAACAAGATCCCAGTATATATGATACATTTAGCTAGAAAAATGATTCTTTATGGTACAAATATCACTTATACGTATGTGAGAATTCCCAACTCAAACAAGATATTTTTATGGAATTGCACAACTCTCCCTTAGGAGGGCACTCAGGATTTTTAAAAATTTACGACAAGATTAAGAAGGATTTTTTTTGGGATGGCCTTCAATTGGATATTGAAAACTTTGTGGCAGAATTGTTTGCTTGCCAACAAAATAAAATTGAAACAATTAAGACCCCTGGTCTATTAGAACCTTTATCCATTCCAAGCCAATGTTGGGAGGAGGTTTCAATGGATTTTATCACAGGTTTACCCAAGTACAAAGGAAAGAGTGTCATCATGGTGGTAGTTGAAAAAATTACCAAGTATGCACACTTTTGTGCATTATCGCATCCATTTAAAGCTAGTACAGTTTCTACTACAGTTATGGAAACAATTAAAATTCTACATGGAAAAGAAAAGATTATTGTAAGCGATAGAGATCCCATTTTCACTAAAAAAATTTGGACAAACTTATTTTCTTGTCTTGGTACTCAGTTAGCTCATGCTCATCTTATCATCCTTAATTTGATGGGAAAAATAGATATTAAACAAATGTTTGGAAGGATATATTTGTTGCTTTGTATCTAATAAATAGACACAATGGGTCAAATTGTTGCCTCTGGCTAAATGGTGGTCTAACACTTCCTTCCATACTGCAACAAAAGTGACCCCATTTATGGCACTTTATGGATATCATCCACTGTCCATCACATCATATTTAAGAGAACATTCTAAGGTTCAAGCAGTGGAAAATCACATCGAGCATCAACAACAAGTTCTCCAACTCTGAAAGGATAACCTCACTTTGGCGCACAATAGAATGAAACAATAGGCAGATCAACATCGTAGTGAAAGAAGTTTTGTTGTAGGTGACTGGGTATTCCTATGGCTACAACTATATAAAAAAATGTCCCTCAAGCAAGCTAAGAAGGATAATAAACTATCACCAACGTGTTATGGTATGTATAAGGTTTTTCAAAATATTGGTACCATGGCATACAAATTGGAGCTTCCTACAGCTTCCCGACTGCACCAAGTTTTCCATGTTTCATGTTTAAAGAAGGTTATAGGTGATAAATTCCTAGTTTAGACAATATTTCCAGAACTTGATGAGGAAGGAAAAATCATATTGGAACCTAAAGCAGCCATAGAAATAAGAACTCAACAGCTACGAAATCGATTAATTTCAGAGTATCTCATCAAGTGGAAGAACTTACCCACATAAGATTCTACATGGGAGGGTGAGAACTTTATAGATAAGCATCAAGAACTACTCAAGCGTTGAGGACAACATTTTTTTGAATGAAAGGGACATGTTAGGTCCCTATAATACTAGTGATTCCCCCATTACTATTGTCATTGTAACCCTTATTGTTATTATTGTGCCCCATAGAAGGCCACTATTGCTATTTTTGTGTCCTTATATTATTATTGTTATGTCAGCTTTGATTCTATTGTGACCCCTTATATATAGAAAGCAATTTTTATCATTTGTATCATCCAATAATTGATCATTTGTGTAATGTAAAGGTTGTTTCCCCCTTGAAGAGGTTGATTTTGAACATAGCCTTTTTGTACAAGTCTTTCCTTGTAATTATTAAGTGAATAATATGCTTTGTATTTTATCTTATACACCCAATTGCAACCAATGGGTTTGACACCTATAGGATGATCCACTAACCTCCAAGTTCCATTCTTAATAAGTGCATCATATTATTTTTTCATTGCATCCTTCCATTCACCACAATTAGCAGCTTCTTCAAAATAATTAGGTTCACTAATTGTACAATGATTGAATTCACAGTCATGAGAAACATTACCTTAATCACCTTTAGAATAAATTCATGTTTCAAAATCATCATACTTGAGTGAAAATTTTTGAGCAAGTGTAGATATTCATAAAGGTTATTGAAGTTTTTGTCATGGTTGTTCATCCTGAAGTATAGGTTCTTAAGGAACACTTTCTCACCCTACATAAACAACATTATCCTGCACGTTTTCTTCAGCGGGAACATACTCAAGATTCAAAGATGGAAAGACCACATACTGATTTAGAATGGGAACCCCCCCCTTCAGTGTGTGGAACATAATTATTAGATTCAAAATAGAAATTCTTAGATGAAAATTTGTCCAAATGAGTCAGTTGCCTATCAACAGTGGAATTATCCTTGTCTCATTCAAGGAAAATAACATCTTTGGGAAGAATGAATTTTTTATTTTCTTCATCATAAAACATGTATTCTTTCGAAGTAATAGAATATCCCAAGAGAATACATTTGCGACTCCTAGCACTCAACTTGTTGCACTGATGTTTAGGAATCAATGCATAACATAAAGAACCTAAGACTAAAATTTTGAACAGAAGGAAGACGATTATACCACATTCAATAAGGATATTTATTATTGATGACAGAAGAAGGAAAACAATTGTGAATATAAGCTACACAAAGCACCGCTTATCACCAAAACATCAACTTAGCATTCTTAAAGAGAATTATAGATCTAACCATATTAAGCAATTTTCTATTCATACATTCTGCAACACCATTATGTTGTTGATTATAAGGTATTGTAGTATAATGTTTGATTCACTTGTCCTTCAAATATTATTCAAAAACATGAGAAGTATACTCCCCACCATTATTAGTTCTGGGAACTCCTATATTTTGTTGAGTTTCATTTTTAATCATCAAATGAAAAGTCTTAAAAACATCAAACACTTGTGACTTATCTTCCAAAAATACACCCAACACATTCTCAGGTAATCATCAATAAATCTCAGTACATATTTATTTCCATTGGCATTTGAAACATGAATAGGTCCACATAAATCTGAATGTATAAGACCTAAATTTTGTGAAGCTCTAAAAGAAGAACTATGAAAAAATTGTTTACAATGTTTTCCCAAAATACAAGCATCACAAGGTGTACTCTTTCTTGGAAATATCAAAATACCTTTAATACCTTGCTTTCTCATCATCTTGATGCTACCATAATTGATGTGACCAAATCGGGCATGACATAACAATATGGGAGACATGATATCACCTTCATGCGCCAAAAAAGTAGAAATTTCACGAGAATTAGTAGATGAAGTACCATTTAACTTTAAAAGCGTACCTTCTTCCACATCATTCATAATAATTGCATGTTCAAATGATCTTCTTATCTCGATGTTGCCACCAAATATATGAATAGAATGCCCCTGCTACCAAATATGGATAAGAGACATCAAATTTCGTTGAAAATATGGAATATAAAATACATCCTTTAGAAAATAATCTGTAAGATTCAATATCTTCAAACGAATAGACCCAATGCTAGATGGTTTAATTTGTGTCTTGTCAGTAAAGTAAATAACACCACCCATATCATCACTAAATGTTTCAAAAAAGTCTCACCAAAATGTCATATGACAAGTGGCTCATGAATCTAAAATCCAACTATCTTTCCATGAATAAAATGTAGTGTTGAAAACATCATTAATATTAAAATTACAGTGAGAAATAGTGTAATGTACAGACTCTCAAAAATTTTCCTTACCTAGTGGTGGTTAATATTTCCTTTCATTCAACTTATCTTTCCTTTCACTCACTTTCACATCTAAAACATTTGATAACTGCTTCATCATTAAAATTCCTTTATTGTCTATCATTTTGTTGTCTGTCTCTCTGATTATTTCCCCCCCTGCTGTAATAATTTCTCCTACCACAAACTCTACTACTTCTATCACCTCTAGAAGTTTCAGTATAAGACTTCTTATCCTTTTGTGCAAGGCACAAAGTTTCTACATCAGAGTTAGGTGGAGATTCTTTCTTCCCAAAAGGCTTTTTCTCTCTCACCTATTTTGCTTACAAGTTTTTCAAATGTAATGTCTTTTAACTACCCACTAGCTTGGAGAGATTCCAAATAGTGTGAATATACAAGGTGAAGGACGTTTATAAAAGTTGTAAGTTGTAAATCTACTTTAATTCTAGTGGCTTCTATATCAAGAAAATGACTTTTCTTTTAGAGGCACTCTTCAAAGGATCATTATCCTTCATCTCAAAATTAAACAACCTTAACAATAACTGAATAATTTTGAGTTATAAGTGTGAACCATACAATTCTTTTAAGTTATTAATGCTTGGAATTGAGTACCAAAAGAAACGATATATCAGCTTACCTCTTCTGTCATTGATGCAGTTATTAATGCATATTCCATGTTGTCTCTTGTCTCCCAAATTGCACTCTACTTCTCGTTATCAGGCGGCTCTGGAGCAATTTCTTTTCCATCACTATCCTTCTTGCCTTGAAAAACTTCCCACAAATCATTAAAAACAAGGCTACTTTTAAGGTTTCTAAACCACTCTTAATAATTTTCCTTTCCATTAAGAAAAACTCCAACTATGGAAACTATTGAAGTTATAATTATTATGCAACCAAATTATGTTCAAATCCTTTCAAATTCAAAATATATGCGATACTTCAGAAAATACATAAATTTATTTCTCATCTTGTTTCAAACAAAGTTGGCTTTGTGGTTTAATGGTAAGTTTCAAAAATAGCCTAGTAAAGAGGTAGGTTCAAATCTTATTAGCCTCCAAATATTTTATTTTACCAATGGCCTCTTAAAAAAATATGACTGGGGCTCCGATACCACTATACAAGTCAAAATAAACTCCATAATGAAAGATCACAATGGAAGAGGATCATATTCATAATAAAATTTCTTATTTATACCAATAGCCTCTTAAAAAACTATGAAATAAACTCGGGGATCTGATACCACTATACAAGACCAAATAAAGTCCACAATGAAAGAGCACAATGAAAGAGCATCGTATTAATGATAAGATTATTTATTTATAATAATGGCCTCTTAAAAAAATATGAAATAAAATCCACAATGAAAGAGCACAATGAAAGAGCATCATATTAATGACAAAATAACTTATTTATACCAATGACCTCTTAAGAAAATATGACTGGGGCTCTCATAACATTGTACAAGCTCAAATCAACTCCATAATGAAAGATCACAATGAAAGAGCATTGTATTAATGATAAAATTACTTATTTATACATGTGCAATCTAGGTAGGACATTGTACAAGCCCAAATAAACTCCATAATAAATGACCATCGTATTAATGATAAAATTACTTATTTATAGATGTGCAATCTAGGTTCGAGGTAGTTTTGTCTTGGTAAGTAAAACTAATTACATATTATACAAGACACTGTACAATCCCAAATAAACTCCACAATGAAAGAGCATTGTATTAATGATAAAATTACTTATTTATTATAGAGTCCCACCTTGGCAAGGTTAGTTTTGTGACACTTAGAGAGGGTGATTTTGATGTAATGATATAAGATTATGCATGACATACTTATGTACATGCTTATATGATATAGACCTAGTTTGGGTCACCTGGTTGCTATGTACTTACGATAATATCTATGGTTGTGTGTGTAAGAACTAATTTTGGTTAAGAGCATATTATCGATGTTTTCTCTTTTGGTATCCTAGTTTGGACATATGTGTATGACATGGATATGATCGAAGATTGAGACACATAGATCGATGAATGATGATGGTTATGTGGAACGTATGGTTAATAATAATTAAATGGATCATATATGATTTGTATGACTATATATGCATAATCTTGTACTAAGAAGGATGTGGCAAGGGACCTAGTTACTTGTAACCAAGAAGCTCAAATTATAAATGACAATGGAAGTCACGATACATGATTCATATGATTATATATTCTTAATCCTGTATTGAGAAATATGTGGCAGGGGACATGGTTATTTGTAAACAAGGATGCTCAAATTACAAATGACTGTGGAAGTCATGATACATGATTTCTATGGTTATATATGTTTAATCTTGTATTGAGTAGGATCTGACAGGGGATGTGTCTATTTGTAAATAATGAAGTTCAAATTATAAATGGATGAAGAAGTCATTTATCCAAAACAAAAATTTCTGTGGAAATCATGCACAACCTTTAGTAAAATGTGAATAAGTTAATTATGAAATTCATTCGATTCCTTTGATCTATGAGATTATGATGTGTTCAGCTCTTGGAACAAGGTCTTACTAATGGACAATCAGATGGGTATGAATTCACAATAAGTACCTTAAAGTGAAGCACAAAGTTTCAAAGTAGAGTAGATGATAAGTTGTGGAAATTAGGGTGCAGAGTCCTAAATCCATGAAAGATAAAGACGTGTAGTCTTGGATCTATAATAAAAGGATTAAGGCATGGAGTCCAAAATCCAAGAAAGATAAATACGTGGAGTCTTGGATCTATAGCAAAAGGATTTGGATAATATTCCTAGATATTTAAAAGATTAAGTTGTGGAATCTTGGATCATTGGTGTAGTTAGGTTGTAGAGTCCTCAATCCACTAAGGCACAAGGATGTATGCAATAGGGATGCAAAATCCCTATTATACGGAAGAGAAATAACACCCATCGGCAGCTCGAGTATGAATTTATTTAATAAACCTCATTTCTGACAATTCTTGAGTGCCTTTCTAAAAATAGAAATTCATGTCTAGCATCTCAATTATGACTTTCCAAGAATATTAAGTCGCCTTTAATCAATGGGTGGTGAAGTATATTTGAAGGAAAATCACTTAACTTATCATTACTCAATCCTAATAGTTCAATGTCAACTTAATCCTCAATATTTTTAATAATAATAATATTATTATTATCTTTTATGAGACTCTAATATTATTATTAAAAGGGAATTACAAGTCACATTCATCTCCTCAATCACTTCACACCTCTCTCCTTTATGAATCTTATGGCTCTATGTAAATATCTCTCTTTTTTAATAATACATTACACTCTGCATTATGCACTCATAAAATAATGACATATTCCTCTTACACTAATTAAAGACGTGTCATAAAAGATTCCTCTTACGCTCTCTTTAATTCATATGTTACACTCTCCTTAACTAAGGCATGCATACCTCTCTTTAATGGCATGAGTTAGAGTCCTCTAAATGGAATACAAGGCATGCATATTACTCCTCCTTTATGACAAGAATTTATTGCTCCTCCTCTATATATCTCTCATGTATTCTCACTTGGGTGGTGCATGGTTATACTAAGAGTTTGAGATATTTGAAGAAGACCGTGAGACAAACAGATTTGGAGAGTAGCCAAATGCTAATCTAAATTACTAAGTTTCTCTATTCAAAGGAGTTGAACATGACTGGTATTTAGAGGAAGTAAATATTATCTTCCTTAGCTTACCTTATATATCTCTCTGCTGCTATATTTTCTTATTGATTGTGATCTCTTACAGCTTGGGGGTTCTAGAGGGAGAAGTTCTCCCTAGATATATTTCGGTGGAAAACTGGATGGTTCACAATGAGTTGGTAAGGGCATTAGAGGTGGAGCATACTCATATTTTTCTAGTTCTAAATATATATATCTATATATATACATGTTGTTAGGTATACTTATAAATGCTCTTGAAATTTTGGTTTGTTATTAGCTTTAAAGTGTGGATATTTTAAATTTATTATTGCTACTCCAAATTATTACAAAATTATGAATATTTATGAAATATTTAGAAAGTTATTCCTGAACTAACATTTTCTTGGAACCTATGTATTTTTGAGCTAACAGTTTCTTAGCAACTATGTATGAGAATTTACATGCAGGGAATGAAAAGAAGAATGTGTTGTGAAAAATTTGAAATTATGCTTATCATGAAATTGTGTCAATAGTAGGTCACATCTATTATCTAAAATTAATATTCTATGTTTGATATCATTTCATTGTTCTTTTTAGAAATTTAATACATGGTTGTTGCTTCCTTTGAATTGGGTTATTGGTTGAAACTTAGATCTCAAAAAAAAAATTGCACACTAAATGTTTGAAGAAACTGCTCAATGGATGTAGTTTATTGTATGTATGTTTTTATTGTTGTGTTTTTACAAATTAATTGACATAAAGTATTAATGGTTATAGCATTCATGGTTGCCATGTGTTTAATTTTTTTTCCTTAAGCAAGAGTATTTCCTTCTATATTAATCACTAAAAGTTACAAGTATACATTACAATACACGGCACTGAGGCCCACAAGAGAAACAAACCCCACCTAACCTAAGAAGCTGCACCAAAGTCTCAAAAACCGGGCCTAGGGCCCATGACACAAAACCAACCACCGACGACTGTAAGATCTGATTTCAAAGATCTAATGGTTGAGGGGTGATATCGCGAGCTCGACTAGTCCATGAAATAATAAACAAAACAGACCCAAAATGCTTTCAAAACCCTCTCTAAAGTTGTATCGGATCCGATTTGAGAAATAACATTCGAGCTAGTTCACCGCCTGAAATCAACTAGATGTGGGTAAATCCTTATAGAGCTCACAATTAGCACAGATGTTAACACACACCGTGGATCTGAAGCCCTTATAGAGACCATTTCAATCGTTTTTCAGATCTGATAGGAAGGTTAACTTACGAGCATCTTTCCATGCGAAATGCGCTAGATTGCCACGATTATATTGACTTGCCCACCCTTTAAAGAGGATCTCGGCGCCAAAAAAGAAGGCATCCATTAAAGTTTTCCTTGGAACTTGATCTGTAATAAGTTTCCAGCCCGAGAAGCTTATAACTAAAGATTTTCGAGTCCATTTCCGACTTCTAGATTTGCTCTTAACCTCCTGCATTTGCACCCTTTGCTTAAATATCATCCTGATTATTTCCTCTGTTCAAGCAGCTCTCCTTGTCTAAAGTTGCATGTTTGTGGCATTCATCCCTCAGTCAACCTTGAGGAACTTCTGAACAATCATATATCCTTCGCTTAAATATCATCCTGATCATTTGCTCTGTTCAGGCAGCTCTCCTTGTCTAAAGTTGCATGTTTGTGGCATTCATCGCTCAGTCGACCTTGAGGAAATTCTGACCAATCATATATCCTATTATTTCTGGTACATAGCCCACCTTCATTAGCCATAATGTTCACTACCTTGTTGGTTGTTCTTCGCACATGAGTGAAACTGAGGGTCCTCATGGTGCGTAGGTGGGATTGAATAAGTTGATAGATTTGCAGTAATCTCCATTGTTTTGAAACTTTGTCTGGCATTGTACCATTGTAGATTTTCTTAATTGAGTTGATTATCAGCTCAGAATCAACTTCAATAATGGTATTATGTAAGTTTGAGTCCTTTGGGATTTCTAGGCATTGCTCCAAGGCCATGAGCTCTGCCATATTATTAGTGGCTTTACCTAGATGACTGTGAAGGATGACCATTATTAAACCCTTGTCATCGCTTATTAGTCCTCCACACCCAGCAATGCCAGGGTTTCCCTTAGAGACCCTGTCTATATTGCACTTCATAAAACTAGGGGGGAAGGGTTGCCAAAGATCCTTTTATGCTGATATATGCCTTACACTCTTGGTTACTTCTTGGGGGAAGAGCCCCTGAAGGCCCAACTAAAGAAGAATCTTCCTATCCTGTTCATGAGGTTGATTCCAAGGGGGTGTTTTTATAGGGCTTCCAACAGTCTCCTTTAGTTGTCTAATAATCTGATCCCTGTTGCTCTGGGTAGAACCGCTCTTGCTCTTGAAGATTCTATTGTTGCATTATTTCCATACATCACAAATTAGAAAACCAGGAACTAGTTCCCATGCCTTTTTTACTATTTCATTAGTAGAGAAATTACTCCTCCAATTCCTCAGCGTGCTCTTGATGCTGCCCTTGTCCCTGTCAGAATGTCTAAAGATGGAAGCTACCCAACCCCACAGAGTGGAGGTGAATGGGCACAGATTGAGAAGGTGTTCAATAGCTTCTTCATGGAAATAGCAAAGATGGAATCTTGATGGACCAATAACCCGTCTCTTCTGCAGGTTTTCCCAAATAAGAATATTTTTTTACTACATCAACCACATGAACAATTTGATTTTCATCCAAATTTAATTCTTCCATAAGCCCTTCCAAGCCGTATTAGGGTTTGTTAGGTCTAGTCCAAAGGGCTATACGTTTGGCCTCATTAAGGTTAAAGTTCCCTTCATTTTTTTTGCCCCATCTGAGTGGGTCTGAAGATGTTCAGATTAGAATCTTTCTCTGTTCCAAGATACTTGTTAGAGCTTCTGCCTCGTTCTTCAATGGGGAGTCCTCATGATTAATCAGGTTCCTCCATACTCTCCACTTTCCTTCATTTTTGTCCTGCTCCCAGAAATCATTTACCCTATGTAACCCTTTGTCATCAATATCCTTCTTAAGATTGTTGAACTCATCTTTAAGCAGTTGTGGTTCCTGTTGCCAATTATCTTCCCAAAACCAAGCAAGGCCTCCATTTCTGATTTCCCAAAAGCTGTGTTTTTGGATAATAGCTCTGTTCGCCTAAGCTTTATTCCAGATGTGGGATCCTTTAATTATCACAGTCATTATAATGTGCTCCCTTTCGTGCCAATTGTTTGCATACTTTTGTTTCCAAACCTTGGCCTAAGGGGAATCTGATTCCTTTGACCATCTCCACCATATTTTTTCCCCCAAAACTTTGTTTAGGATTTCAGGGTCATCAAGTCCCAAACCTTCACGTGCCTTAGGTTTACATATCTTTTACCAGGCTACCAGAGCCCATTTATTTTTCTCTTCTCCTTTACCCCTAAGAAAATCTCTTTGAATATTTCTAATGCACTTCATAGCTTATTTAATAGTTGGGAGTGATGATAACATGAAAATAGGAACAATTTGTAAGATGGCTTTGGTAAGCACTACTCTTCCTACCAAATTCAAAGATCTATTTGTCCATTTCTGAATTATGTTCTGAAGTCTATTGATAATAGGCTCCCAAATTGTCTTGCTTAGAGGTTTGTCTATTAGAGGAATGCCTAGATATTTGGAGGGTAGAATTTCTCATTGAAAACCTTGAATTCTGGTAAGGTTTCTCTGTATAGCAATATCAGTATTAAAAAAGAAAATATTTGATTTGGTAAGGCTTACCTCGGTGCCTACCACCATAGCAAAGTCTTTCAAAATTTGTTTGAAAGCCATCTCTTCTTTGACCGTGGATGTACCCTGCAACATGGTGTCATCCACAAAATTTTGATGGGTCAAAGCATCCCCATTCATGGTGAGTTTGAGCCCTTTAATTTTGCATTCAGCTTTGGCAGCTTTGATAGCATTTCCTAGCCCTTCCATCATGAGAATAAAGAGAAAGGCTGAGAGTGGATGTCCTTATCTAAGGCCTCTTGTAGGCTTGAAGGTTTTGGAAGGTGAGCCATTCAACAGTATTACAAAACTTGAGGTGGTAACGCGGGTCATTACCCATCTAATCCAATTATGGTCAAGGCCATAAGCTATTAGAACTTCCCTAATGTAAGCCCAACTAAGCTTGTCATAAGCCTTTTCAAGTTCAATTTGCATGATCATTCCTGTTTTCTTATTTCTTTTTAAAGAGTGAATCACTTCATGAGCTTGAATGATATTGTTTAGGATTTTTCTACCTTCCACATATCAAGTTTGTTCCTCAGACACTAGAGTTGGAAGAAGGGGCTTAAGCCTGTTTGCAATTATTTTTGAAATAATTTTGTACACCACATTGCATACTTCTATGGGTCTGAATCTATTTGGAGTCATAGAATTTTCTTACTTTGGGATTAAGGCTATGAAAGAGGTGTTGAGCACCTTCAAAATAGTTTTGTTTTTCCTTGAATCCTCTACTACCTCCAAAATATCTTGTTGGCTGCCATGCGTTTTCTAAATTGTAGAATTGGTTGCAATAAGTTTGTCAAAATATGTAAATGGAAGTAATTTTGCAGCTTGTAAAATGCTTGATTAATTACTTGTATCAAGAATTCATACAATGAACATAGATATTCATAAATTCAATGAACAACTCATAGTAGCATAATTTTGGGTTATCTTTCTTGATATATAGTTGTAGATGAAATTTTGCATGATATGTGTTTGAAAATTTTTGTAAATGAGATCAAAAGTTTTGTTGTTTTAAAGAATTGAATCTCTCGAATTTTTTATTATGATTCCTCTCAATATCAGAGGGTATTCATGCATGAAGGCCATGTAACCCCTGATTTGATGCCAAAAAAACACTTTTCAGAACCCAGATTGTAAATCTAGGTGATTTTATAGATTGCAGCTATCAATTATGTGCACTTGTTGTCGTGTTTTGATGAAAAACTAAGATTCTTTATTCCTTTTTTGAAGATGCCATCATTTGAAGTTTCGATTTTTGAATTTCATGAGCTAAATAAGTTGAAGAATAATCTCAAATTCATTGTTGCCAAGTGTTTGATAAAATGCCTTAATGGTTGTGTTATATTCTTTCGACATAGTTAACAGGGGGTTTGAGGGGTACCCGTAACCCCACTTTATGGGGTCCGGGGCAGAGCCCCGTAAAATTTTGGTTTTGGACCCTATGTTAGGTTGGGCGGACCAACCTATGGTTTTGTGCATGATTTTCGCACATGTTTTTTGGACGCGATGGTTTTCGGTCCATGGTATTGGATCGATGGTTTTCAAGTCCATGGTATTGGATGCTTCGGCATGTATAAATATGTATTGTAACATTGAAAGGAATATAATGAAAAATCAAGCTGGTAGTCATGGTTTTGAGATCTAGTGGCAAATCTCTGTGTATACGTGTTTTATGTGTTATGCTCTCGCATTTTTATTTTTCCTGTAATTTAGAATTCGTATGCAGGTAATTTCTGTACGGGGTTAAAACCTACATTTGGTATGAGAGTTGTTTTGGCTTCAAGGGGACGCCTTTGTTGCTGAGGGGTTTTGCTTGGGCCTGTGGTAGACCCTGTTCAATGGGAGATCTGTGAGATCGATTTTGGTGGTGAAAGAAGATGCCGAGCAGTGGAAAGATAGAGATTGAGAAGTTTAATGGTCAGAGTTTTGAGTTGTGGAAACTCAAGATGGAGGATCTTTTGGTGGATAAAGATCAGTGGATTGCGGTGGATCCGAGTACTAAACCAACGAGAGTGACCGATGAAGAATGGAAGAAGCTAGATCAGAAGGCAAAGAGCACAACACGATTGTGTGTCTCAGATTCAGTATTGCTGAATGTATCAGGGGAAGCTACGGCAAAGGCTCTGTGGGACAAGTTAGGGACTTTGTACAAATCTAAGTCTTTGGTGAATAAACTATTCTTGTGGAAAAAGTTGTATAACCTGAGGATGAAATATGGAGACTCGGTGATAGAGAATTTGAATGCGTTTAACACTATGGTAAGTCAGTTATCATCTGTTGATATTAAAATTTCAGATGAAGATAAGTGCATCGGTCTGTTGTGTTCTCTACCGGATTCATGGGATAGTGTGGTTATTGCAATAGGTAGCAATGCAACTGCTTTGCAGTTTGATGAAATAGTCTCAGCCTTGCTGACGGAGGAGATGAGATGGAAAAATATGGACATCGAGAATGGTGATGCCTTGTCTGTACGAGGATGGTCCCAGAACAGAAACAAAAATAATTCATCGAGTGGGAGATCTAAATCTAGAGGGAGATGTAAATCTCCATGAAAACCTATAAAGGTGGTGTGCTGGAAATGCGGAAAGGAAGGGCACTTCAAAAGGGAGTGTAAATCTAAAGCTCCTGATAAAGGAAAGGGATCTGATGATGCTCCTTCTGCAGAGGTGAAAACCACCCCATATGAAGGTGGGGATGTGTACTTGGCTTCTTCAAGTACACATGTAGATCATGAGACATGGTTAGTTGACTCAGGTGCATCCTTTCACTTCACTCCCCATAGAGTGTGGTTCTGCGAGTATGAGAAATACGATGGTGGTGATATCTTCTTAGGAGATGATAGGAAGGCTAGAATCATTGGTCGTGCAAAAGTAAAGTTGAAGTTGCAAGGTGGAAGGGTTAGAACCATTCTGGGTGTTCTGTATATTCCTGCACTGGCCAGAAATCTGATTTCTGTAAGCAAGTTGAATGATGCAGGTGTAAAGACAGTGTTCGAGAAGGATACCTGCAAGATCGTTCGAGGAGCACTGGTATTGATGTGGGGAGTTCAGATTGGAACTCTGTACAAGCTGCAAGGTAGCACTGTTATTGATGGGTGCAATAGTTCTATGGTTCCTTAAAATGGAGCAGAAAATCTAGTGGTCTCTAGAGAGAAGACCATGATGTCGCATCAAAGGCTTGGACATATTGGAGAGAAGGGCCTTCGAATACTTCATCGTAAAGGTATGGTAGAAGGTATGAGTAATAGCTCTGTGGATTTTGATTTCTGTGAAAATTGTGTATATGGGAAGCAGAATCGGGTGAGTTTCCCCTGTGGTGGTAAGAGGATGAAACAAATATTAGAGCTTGTTCACAGTGATGTGTTTGGACCTGTGAAGGTTCCATCACTCGGTAAGTCTGTGTACTATGTATCATTTATAGATGACTTCTCAAGGAATACATGGATATATTTCCTTAAGAAAAAATCTGAAGTCTTTGACAGGTTTAAAGAATTTAAGGCTCTGGGGGAAAATCAGACAGAGAAGAAGATAAAGGTGCTGAGGACAGATAATGGTGGAGAATTCTGCAGCAAGGAATTTGAAGAATTCTATAAGAAGTGTGGTATAGCACGGCAGAAGACTACTCCATATACACCTCAACAAAATGGAGCCGCAGAAAGAATGAACAAGACGTTGATGGAAAGGGCAAGAAGCATGCTCAGTGGTGCCGGGTTAGGACAGGAATTCTGGGCAGAGGCGGTGGATACTGCATGTTACTTGGTCAACAGGTCACCTTCATCAGCGTTGGAGGATAAGACCCCACAAGAAGTATGGACTGGTAAGAAACCCTCTCTTTCACATCTGAGGGTATTTGGATGTGATGCATATGTACATGTTCCAAAGGAGAACCGAACCAAGTTGGATAGTAAATATGAAAAGTGCATCTTTATTAGGTATAAGGATGGTTTAAAGGGTTATAAGCTTTGGAACCCAGTCACACGGAAGGTTGTGTATAGTCGAGATGTGGTGTTTAGAGAGGTCAAAGAAGTTATCAAACATGAAGTCCGACCAAAGGAACCTGTGAAGATAGAGTTTGAACTAAAGGAGGAAGAATCAGACTCTATAGCACAGGAGGAATCAGAAGATGAAGAGCCACAAACTTCGGCTATGAGAAGATCAGATCGAGAAAGAAGACATCCAGAAAGGTATAGTCCATCTGCTTTCTGTTCAAATTTTTCTTTGTCTTTTACTAATGATGATCCCAGAACTGTGAAGGAAGCAGTGGATTCAGAGGATGTAAAACTCTGGAAAGAGGCCATGGTTGATGAAATGGCATCTTTGCACAAAAATGAGGCTTGGGATCTGGTGGAGTTGTTGGCTGGAAGGAAACCCATTGGCAGCGAATGGGTGTTCAAGAAGAAGACAAATGCAGAAGGGAAGGTGGAGAAATAAAAAGCTCGTTGGTAGCAAAAGGTATCCCAGTGCCGAGAATTGATTTTGGTGATATTTTTTCTCCTGTTGCCAAGGTAACTTCTATTAGATTACTTTTATCTGTTGCTGCGGCTTTTGATTTTGAGGTAGAATAGATGGATGTGAAGACACCATTTCTTCACGGGGATTTGCAAGAGGAAGTCTACATGAAGCAACATGAAGGCTTTGCGGTGAAGGGTAAGAAAGAACTGGTATGCAAGTTAAATAAGTCTCTCTATGGGTTAAAACAGTCACCAAGGATGTGGTATCATAAATTTGATACATTTATAAGGGGACTTGGCTTCACTAGAAGCAATGAAGATCATTGTGTGTATTTTAAATTAATTGGTGACCGTGTTATTTATGTGGTCTTGTATGTGGATGATATGTTGCTGGTTGGAGATGACAAAGAACTTATCCAAGATTTGAAGACCCAATTGTCCTCCAAATTCGACATGAAAGATCTCGGTGATAAAAACTATATTTTGGGCATGGAAATTAAAAGAGATTGGGCAAAGACGAAGCTGGGGTTAAACCAGAGGAAGTATGTCGTGACAATACTGTAGAGGTTTAATATGCATGATAGTAAACTGGTGAAGGTTCCTATTCCTGTAGGTGTGAGGATATCTGTTGAACAATGTCCCAAGACAAAAGAAGAGGAAGAGGACATGTCCCGTGTTCCATATGCAAGTGCAGTCGGTATCTTGATGTATGCAATGGTCTGTACTAGACCAGACATTGCACATGGAGTGGGAGTATTGAGCAAGTTTATGTCAAAACCACGGAAGGAGCATTGGACATCAGTGAAGCGGGTTTCCGGTATTTGCGTGGCACTAGTGATTATGGTTTGTGCTACTAAGGAAGACCAGGATTGGACAGAGTGTTGGATATTCGTGGCTTTGTTGATGCAGAATGGGCTGGAGATCTGGATCAGAGAATATCTACAAGTGGGTATGTGTTTAACCTATTTG
>APFE030605790.1:42673-57230 GCA_000404065.3 Pinus taeda
TATGGGGTTAGTACAGGGAGCTATAAGGATAGACTGTGATAGCCAAAGCGCAATTTTCTTGGAAAAGAACCCTGCTTATCATTCAAAGACAAAGCACATTGATTTCAGTATCACTTTGTGAGGGATATGATAGAAGACAAAAAGGTGTTGCTGGTAAAGGTGGACACTTTGAAGAATACTGCAGATGCATTGACAAAATCTGTGAGCTCTGAGAAGTTCTCTTGGTGTAGAGAAACAATGGGCATTTCAGGCCTGGAAAAATGACTAAGCTCTCCTGTGGCCCCCTGTGGAAAGAAAACAACAAGTGGGAGATTGTTGGGTTGTGTTATATTCTTTCCACATAGTTAACAGGGGGTTTGAGGGGTACCCGTAACCCCACTTATGGTTTTGTGCATGATTTCCACACATGGTTTTTGGAGGTGATGGTTTTCGGTCCATGGTTTTGGACGCGATGGTTTTCATTCCACGGTATTGGATGCTTCGACATGTATAAATATGTATTGTAACATTGAAAGGAATATAATGAAAAATCAAGATGGTAGTCCCAATTTTGGGATCCAGTGGGAAATATTTGTGTATACGTGTTTTATGTGTTATGCTCTCGCATTTTTATTTTTCCTATAATTTAGAATTCGTATGCAGGTAATTTCTGTACGGGGTTAAAACCTACAGGTTGTAGATTGCATACTTGCAAAGTGTTTTTCAAAAGGCCTCAATGGATGTAGATTTCATGTTTGCAAAGTGTTTGTCAAAAGGTCTAAATGATTGTAGCTTTTGTGCATATAAATTTTTAAATTTAATGTCTTACTTACCGTAGTTTTTATGTACTCAAAATTTATGAATATATTATTTGATGTATCTAGCTTCCAATTTCTACAAGTTTTTGGCATGAATGTGAAAATTGATTTAATAATTTGTTGACGTGTCAATAGAGAATAAGATAGTTGTTACTTTTATTATCTAAATCTTTCATAAAAAAGGGGTTGTTGTTGGAAACAACTTTACAACGACTAATTCTGTAGGATTTTGTGCAAGTGATTATCATAAGTTTCTTTTGAGTTGCATGAATTCATGGGTGCATTCGTGTGCTTCAATGATTGTATAAAGCAATTACTTGTGCCTGATGTATTCAATTCCGTTGTTTTACTTGGAACTTTTTGAAGAATAATATGGTTGTGCATTGGTAATAATAGTTGTTGTTACTGCAACATTCATTCTACAAATCATGATTGAATCATTGCCTTAATAATTGAGATTGAGAATTTTTAAAAGATGAATTTGGAAATGTTGTTAGGTTAATATATTGTGCGATTCCATTTCATAAACATATCATATTTATTATATTCACTGATGAAGAGAGGCATATTCTTTCCTCAGTTACATCACTATAGGTAAGTTAATACTCATACACTTATATGTGATTTTTGTAAAAGAAACATGATATTTTTGAAGTTGTGATATCAAGAGTCAATAGGTGGAACTTATTTAGCATAATATAGGAAATGAAATAGGTTGATCTAACTTAATTTTCGCACATGGAATTATGGTGGAATTTATTTCAAGTCTTACGTAGATCTCATGTACAAGTATGAAAAGAGCACATGCTATCAAATTTTGAATTGTAGAGGAAATGAGCTTTGGAATTTGTTTTAAGGGAAAGTCATCCCTCACTTCTTATGTGATATTCTTATATTGAAATAGATGAAGGGACATTATTACAAGATAACTATGTTCATAATGCAAAATACAAAATGAGTATTAGTGATTAATGTAACCTCTACTTCTCTATATTATTGATGGTTGGTAAGGTGGGACCTTACATATGGTATCAGAGCCAGCTACAACACTGGGGCCTAATGAGCCAACATGTTTGGTTGTAGGTTGATGATGTATGAATGTTGATTTTGCATGCATGTTGAATTATTATGTATGTTGACTTGGAAGCATATTGGTTCCACAAGGGTTATTAGTATTAGTATGTCATTTAGAAATGCATGAAAGAAAAATAATGCTTTCTTATACTCCCTTATATTTTTGTTAAGAAAAATATCAGAATTATGTTAAAATAATTTAAGACAAGCTGGGAAAGGATGTGCTTGAGAAATTTGGGGTTAATCTCAAGCATGTGAATGGCTTGATTGTTAACCAATGAGTGAGATAGGTGGAGTTCTTACATGGTTGCATATATGTTTAATGCATCATTATCAATAGTAGCCATCTTTACTAGCTGAAATTGTATCTACCAAGAAGATTATTGGCTTAATTCAGACTATAGTATGATGGCCTTGGTGTGTATGCTTTCAGAATGTGTAACAAGTGTAAGATTAAGATTAAATTAACATTATCATTGATTCATCATGCTAATTTTGACTCTTTTATTATCTACACTAATGGAAACTTAGTATAAGATAACGTGAAGGATGTCACTTTTAACTGTGAATGTCAATTCACGAGTAATATATGTGCATTAATTTGTTATGTTATTTGGGAATAAATTCTTAATGAGTAAGAATGAAATTCCTACGATTTCTCTAACATGAGTTTTTGTATTTTTGGTTAACATTATATAGCTTGAAATTACTCAAATACCAGGTTGTGGTATGGCCTTCCTAATAAACAAGAGGCTTAAATTACTTGTGCATGAATGGTTGTGGAAGCCATTTTAAGGAACAATTGAAGGTTATGTTTTCATCAAGTTATGTATGGGTGTGGAACCCATACTATCATATATCTATGATCTAATGTATCGATGTGGAATCCATACTAAAATATATCTATAAGGTAAGGTATGTGTATGGAATCCATACTAACATATATCTATGAGCTAAGTAACTATTTTGGTTAGAATGAACAAATTATTCTGATGAAATATCATGGACATGATTAATGAGGATTGATTATGTGTAATTAAAGTTAAATTGATAGAAGTTCGTAACATGAATTTGCTTGAGATTTAAATCAATTATTTTCATTTTATTACAAAAGAAGATACAATGATTGGTATACTGAACACCATTAGATGGTTTAGAATGTTTGGAATAACTGATTTTGACATATGGACTCAAGTGTGAACTAGGTATCTATCCTCTAGTATTGTAATTATCTTGTATATGTTGGATTTTGGTAGAATTAAATTGATTTTCAAATTCTTGAAATGTAGAAAAATATTATTGTGATAGTTTGATGAAATATCTTTTCTATTGGCTTAAGACAAATTAGGTGTAGGAAATGACATAATAGTCTCCTTAACGATTTCTCAATTGCATATTGGTGGAATTATATTTAACTAAATTAATTAGAGAAATTATGAGGATTGAACTCATGTGCTTCTCTAAACTATTGTTAGTTAGGAAATCAAGTGAACATTCATATTGTTTATCGACTCGATGAACTACTTTCTTGGAATTTGATTAACTTGAAAATTGTTAGGAGAATAACATGTCTAGAAGATAAAAAAATCTTGTGGTGAGAACTTCGTTTTATTTTAAAAGGCATGTGATAACAAAAATATTATTTGAGTTGTTTTACAAGAATATGTGCTTGTGATATTTTTTTGGAGAGTGAGATCACATTTTTATGAATTGGAATTCTTGCATGATTTAGAAGCCTAAGATGATTGTATTGTATGTGGAATGGAAGAGATTGTTGGAATTAATAATTTGTGCTTGGATGTATAGTTGTATGAGTAGTTATTAGTCCTACAAAAGGTTGTAATGTTCTGAGAGGGTGGTAATTCTCCTTAAAAAAAGGCCTTAGCTTTAGGCTAGAAATTCCCTTGGGTAGTCTAAATATTATTTAAATTCAAGAAGGTTCTTCATATTTTGAGAAATGTATGGGTTCCATAGCTTCGTTTTGCATATTTATTAATAGTACATAATAAGACCTAAAACCAAATGAATTGGTTAATTACTAACTAGAAATCATGAGCGATTTTATAGTTGGAAAACAAATTGACTGACAGTTATCAAGGTAGATTCAATAATATAGATATTGTAATTTCATAACTATGATAGGTTTTTGTTTATCATAAGTCTCTTTCGAAAATATATCATTAATTTTCTTTTGGAATGAAGATCTTCAAACAGAGTCATTCATAGTTGATTCTCAATAAAAATGAATATTATTGGAACAAAGGAATGGTCTATAATACATAATTGGGTCAACAAGGATTGTATAGAACCTTAGCTTGTTAGCTAATAAAAAATGGTGCCTTGAACCTCAAACTATGATTTTTCATAAAGAGTAAACATTGAGTAAAAAATATAGGTAGATCCTTAAGATTTTGATTGCAAGGATGTCTTATCGAATGAGAAGGGGAAACATGGATTGAGAAGACATAAATCAAGTGGGATGTAAGAGTGAGTTTTATATATGACATCAAATTTTGTTGTGTAGTTTCATTGGCAAGTGTATGTCGATGATTTTATGCTTCTTGTATGAAAATTTAATTGTGATATGGGATGGACCATAATTTGTGTTTATACAACCAATGTGTGAGCTGTTTATAGCTTGTTGAGCTCAACATACTATAACACCAAGAAGATGGCACATGTAGGATTCATGCAGATTATGAGAAACAAAAACAGGTAGAATATCAAATTATTATAGATAACGTAATTAGATTACATAAAATAGTATTTTGATATGGTATTATAAATTGTATGTCTAGTTTTGAGATATAAATCTTCGGAATTTTATATCAAAACATGCCTAATATGGCATGGATATATTCTGTACCTAATTAAGAATGGTATGTCTTGGTTTTCATGGAGTTTCTTCCAATTTAGCAAACATTAAACTATGGATTGTCATGAGGAAAAATAAATGAAATAAATATGCATAATTTTAACACCTTATTGATAGGATAATCAAAAAGAAATAAGTATATTATAACTATAGGAAAAACTTCAAGCCAAGTTTAAACCAAGAGGGGGAGTATGTAGTGGCCCACCTTGGCAAGGTTAGCTTTGTGACGCTTAGAGAGGGTGATTTTGATGTAATGATATAAGATAATGCATGACATAGTTATGTACATGCTTATATTCTATACACCTAGTTTGGGTGACCTCGTTGCTATGTGCTTATGATAATATCCATGGTTGTGTGTGTAAGAACTGATTTTGGTTAAGAGAAAATTATCGACATTTTCTCTTTTGGTATCCTAGTTTGGAAATATGTGTATGACATGGATGGTGATCCAATATTGAGATGCATAGATCAATAAATGATCATGGTTATGTGGACCATATGGTTAATTATAATCAAATGGACAATATATGATTTATATGATTATATGCATAATCCTGTACTAATAAGGATGTGGCAGCGGACCTAGTTATTTGTAAACTAGGATGCTTAAATTATAAATTATTGTGGAAGTCATGATACATGCTTTTTATGGTTATATATGCTTAATATTGTATTGAGCAAGATGTGGCAGGGGACATGGTTATTTCTAAACAAGGATGCTCAAGTTATAAATGATTGTGGAAGTCATGATACATTATTTTTATGGTTATATATGCTTAATCGTGTATTGGATAGGATGTGATAGGGGATGTGGTTATTTGAAAACAATGACATTCAAATTATAAATGGCTGAAAAATTCATTTATTCAGAATCAAAATTACTGTGAAAGTCATGCACAATCTTTACTAAAACGTGAATAACTTAATTATGAAATTTATTTGATTCCTTTGATCTATGAGATTCTGATGTGTGCAGGACTTGGAACAAGGCCTTACTAATGGGCCATCAAATAAGTATGAGCTCACATTCAGTACCTTAAGGTGAAGCATAGAGTTTCAAATTAGAGTAGATGATAAGCCATCGAAATTAGGGTGCGAAGTCCTAAATACATGAAATATAAATACATGGAATATTGGATCTCTAACCAAAGGATTGAGACAAGAGTCCTAAATATTTAAAATATCAAGTTCTGTAATATTGGATCCTTCTATTAGATTAGGGCGCAAAATTCCCAATCTACTAAGGCACAGAGTTGTATGCAATAGGGATGTGGAATCCCTATTCTTTAGAAGAAAAATACCACTCATGGGAAGCTCGAGGATGAATTTCTTTAATAAAACCTCATTTTTGATAATTCTTGAGTGACTTTCTAAAAATAGAAAGTCATGTCTAGCATCTCGAGTATGACTTTCCAAAAATAGTAAGTCACCTTCAATCAATGGGTGACAAGTATAGTTGAAGGAAAATAACTTCAGTTATGATTAGTCAATCCTAATATTGAATATTGACTTAGTCCTTAAATTATTAATATTAATATTAATATCTTGTATGAGACTATGATATTATTATTGAAACGGAATTAAAAATCAGCTTCATCTCCTCAATCACTTCACACCTCTCTCCTTGATGACTTGCACAACTCTGTGTAAATATCTCTGTTTCTTAATAATGCATTACACTATGTTTTATGTACTCATCAGACACTGACATATTCCTCTTACACTCATTAAAGACATGTCATAAAATATTCCTCTTATGCTCTCTTTAATGCATATGTTACACTCTCCTTAACTAAGGCATGCATACCTCTCCTTAATGGCATGAGTTACACTGCTCTAAATGGAATATAAGGCATGCACATTACTCCTCCTTTATGACAACAATTTGCTGCTCCTCCTCTATGTGTCTCTCATGTATTCTAACTTGGGAGGGGTGCATGGTGATACCATGAGTTTGATAGATTTGAAGAATATTTGAGAGGGAGGGATTTGGAGAGTAGTGAAATGCTAATCCAAATTACTAAGTTTCTCTACCCAATGGAGTTGAACGTGAGTGGCATTGAGTGGAAGTAAATATTATCTTCCTTAGATTGCCTTATATATATCTCTACTACTATATTTTGGTATTGCTTGTGAGATCTTACAACTCGGCGTTCTAGGGGGAGATGTTCTCCTTGGATATGGTTGAGTGGAAAACCGGATGGTTCACAATGACTTGGTAAGGGAATTGGAGGTGGAGCATACTCTAATCTTTTTAGAGTTATATATATACACATTGTCAAATTTATGTATAAGTGCTCTTGAAATTTTGGTTTACTATTAGTTTTAAAGTGTGGATATTTTAAATTTATTATTTCTCCTTTAAATTATTAGAAAATTATGAATATTTATGAAATATTTAGAAAGCTATTTTTGAACTAACATTTTCTTGGTAGCTATGTATTTATGAGCTAATGGTTTCTTGGCAACTATGTATGAGAATTGACATGCAGGGAATGAAAAAAAGAATGTGTTTCCAACGATTTCGAATTATGCTTATAATGAAATTGTGTCCATAGTAGGTCATGCCTATTATCTAAAACTAATATTCTATGTTTGATAGAATTTCATTGTCCCTTTTACCAATTTAATACATGGTTCTTGCTTCTTTTGAATTGGCTTGTTGGTTGAAACTTAGATCTCAAAAAAAAGTTGCACACTAAATGTTTGAAGAAATTGCTCAATGGTTGTAGTTTATTGTATGTAAGTCTATATCATTTTTTGTTTGAAATTAGTTGACAGAAAGTATTAATGGTTGTAGCATTCATGGCTGCCATGTGTTTTCTAAATTGTAGGAGTGGCTGCAATAAGTTTGTCAACTTATGTAAAGGGAAGTAACTTTGTAGCTTGTAAAATGTTTGATTAATTACTTGTATCAAGAATTCATACAGTGAACATAGAAATTCATAAATTCAATGAACAACTCATAGTATCATAATTTTGGATTAACCTACTTCATGTATAGTTGTAGATGCAATTTTGCATGCTATGTGTTTGACAAAAGTGGTAAATGAGATGCAAAGTTTTGTTGTTTTAAAAAATTGAATCTCTTCGATTTTTTACTGCGATTCCTCTCAATATCAAAGGGTATTCGTGCCAAATGGTCATGTAACCCTTGATTTCATTCCAGAAAAATACTTTTCTGAACCCAAATCATAAATCTGGGTTATTTTACAGATCGTTGTTATCAATTATGTGTGTCTATTATCGAGTTTTTCATGAAAAACTAAGATTGTTTAGTCCCTTGTTTTAAGATGCCAACATTTGAAGTTCAATTTATGAATTTTATGAGCTAGGTAGGTTGAAGAAGAATCTCAAATTCATTGTTGACAAGTGTTTAATAAAATGCCACAACGGTTGTAGATTGCATGCTTGCAAAGTGTTTGTCAAAAGGCCTTAATGGATGTAGATTTCATGTTTACAAAGTGTTTGTCAAAAGGTCCAAATGGCTATATTTTTTGTGCATATAAATTGTTGAGTAAAATTCTTACTTACCGTAGTTTTTATGTACTAGAAATTTATAAATAGATTTTTTGATGGATGTAGCTTCCTATCTCTGCAAGTTTTTGGTATGACTGTGAAAATTAATTTAATAATTTTTTATGTGTGAATAGAGAATAAGATAGTTTTTAATTTTATTATCTAAAGCTTTCTTAAAAAAGGGGGATTTTGTTGGAAACAATTTTACAGTGACTAAATATGTAGGATTTTGTGCAAGTGAGCATAATAAGTTTCATTTGAGTTGCATGCATTCATGGGTGACTTCTTATGCTTCAATCGTTGTAGAAAACAACTACCCATGCCTAATTTATGCAATTCCATTGTTTTACTTTACACTTTTTGTAGAATAATATTCTTATGGATTGGTAACAACAGTTTCTCTTGCTGCAACATTCATTCTACAAATCATGATTGAAGCATTGCCTTAATAATTGAGATTTAGAATTTTTAAAAGATGAATTTGTAAATGTTGTTAGGTTAATATATTGTGTGATTCCATTTCATAAACATATCATATTTATTTTATTTACAGATGAAGAGAGGCATATTGTTCCCTCAGTTACCTCGCTATAGGTAAGTTAATACTCATACACTTATATATGATTTTTGTAAAAGAAACATGATATTTTTGTAGTTGTGATATCAAGAGTTAATATGTGGATCTTATTTAGCATAATCTAGGAAATCATATAGGTTGATCTAACTTAATGTTCACACATGACATTATGGTGGAATTTATTTCGAGTCTTACCTAGAACTCATCTACATGTATGAAAAGAGCATATGCTATCATATTTTAAACTTCAGAGGAAATGTGTTTTGGAATTTGTTTTAAGATAAAGTTATCCCTGACTTCTTATGTGATATTATTATATTGAAATAGATGAAGGGACATGATTACATGATAACTATGGTCATATTGCAAAAATAAAATGAGTATTAGTGATTAATGTGACCTCTAATTCTCTATATTATTGATGGTTGGTAAGATTGGGCCTTACATTTATACATGTGCAATCTAGGTACGAGACATTTGTGTCTCGATAAGTAAAACTAATTACATATTATACAATAACAATCCCGACTGACAAGTTAATATCAACCATTTGTTATATTATATATATATATATATATATATATATATATATATATATATATATATAATATATATATATATATATATAGATATAGATATATATATATATATATCCTAAAGGACATGAAAGAGTTACAATCTTAAAAAAAGTGTGATAATGGTTAAATATATTGTTTGATAATGATAAAGCCATTTTAAGTTGAAGTAATCGAAGGAATTGTAATTTCAAGGATATATATATATATAATATATATATATATATATATATATATATATATATATTGGAAAAATAGTTCTACAATATTTTTTTTTCTCTACAACTCCACTCGTTTTTGTATCAATATTCCACCATTTAGATATGGAAACATTCAATGTTAAGAAAACTAGAAATTCACATTAGCAGAAAAAATTATAATTACAAATTATATTTGGGAAAGCTATTTTTTTTTTTCTACATTTCATCTTTTACACCATATTCAAATTCATGTTGTAAGTACGCCTAATTATCCCTTCAATTTAACTTATTGTTGTCTTTCTAGATTTGGATTTCCACTAATACATCATGAGAGACCATAATTAGCTTGCACCCACCATTAATAGACAAAATTATATTCATGGAATATTATAAGATTATGAATGAAATAAGGTTTTTCTTCCTTTTTACTCCTTTTATGTATCTATTATATTGTTGTTAATTTGTGCAACCTAGAAAACCATATTGGAAAATTATGTTTAGAAGATAGTGGCGTTTTTCTAATATTATTTCTTCTTGTTAGAATTTAGAATTCCTTGCATGGTTTGCATAAATATATGTGACTTATTCTTGTATAGATTACTATATGAATGCATTTACACTCAAATCAATAAATTGTTTTTAATCTATATGTCTATTTCTATTTCTATATAATTTGTGCAATGCCCTACTTAATCTTATCATGCAAATTTTATTTAACTGAAAATATTAACTTATAACTATAAAGAAATATTGGTATATACTTACATTTGTGAAATTGTAAAATTTTATTTACTGATATAAATTTTATTATTGTTATTAGTCATTCCCAACTTGTCTTCTCAAATTCAATTTTGGATAGGACATGATCTCCTTGTTGGCATTATGATACATATGTTGTACTTGATGGCAACCCACTCATCTCAGATGATAAATTATAGTGCAGAAAAGTTCACACACTTTCATGCAGAGAAAATTTCACGCACTTTCATGCAGAGAAAATTTCACGCACTTTCATGCAGAGAAAAGTTCACGCACTTTCATGCAGAGAAAAGCACACGCACATGGGAAATATTATGGTTGGTTCATGGTATTACTCCAAAAATTTTTGATCCTATGGTTTTGGTCTGTGGTATTACATCCAAAAGAATTGAACCCAAGTATTTGGTTCGTTGTATTGTTTCTCAATGGTTTTGGTCCATGGTTTTTAGTGAGGCCTAGCCTATAAAAAGGAAAGGAGATCATTTGGCTAATGACAAGTGTGTTGAAAATCCTAAGAAGAGCAAGATCTGAATTTCTGATAATTGGTTGGTAAGACATAGTTGAATCTGAATGAAGGAGAAATCGGAGCATTATAAGTCAGATCTACTGAAGAGAGCGGAAACGGTGTAGTGGGGAGGTGTGAAAAACCAAAGAAGAAGCATGTGCGGAGTTGCGCAGACTCATCACGACAGAAGTGCGGATATCCACAAGTTTCCTTCGGTGAAGTAGCAGACCTTTCTTAAAATATATTTTAGCTATCTTTTATCTATTTCTGCAGGGATTTGGGTTTAAATTGGTGTCTGGTTACTGGTGTTATTTTCCGGTTACTGCATTTTGAGAAGTTATTTGTTTAAAGGAGATTGGGTGATGCACATGTACATGATGTTTTGGATCTAGTTTGAAAATTGATGAAATGTGGTCGGTGGAAGGAAAGAGAAGGTAGTAGCCTTATGTAGGTCAGCACCTACGTACTAGTATTTCGGCTAGTACAAGAGCTACGGGGGTTGCAGATCCCTTCCAGAAGAACCTGGAAAACGAGAGAGGGTTGTAGTTCTCTATAGGTTGCAGCCTGCGTATTGGTAAAAGACTGCACCAGTACAAAATCATTGTAAGAAGTTTCTAATTGAAAGAAGATAGAGACATATTGCAGGAGGTGGTTTTCACCCACATTGGGTTTCCACCTTACATCGTGTGTTCCTTAGTGTGACTGTCTATTTTGTGTTCTTGCTTATTATTCTATGGTTCTCACATACATATTAATGACAAACGTCTGAAGAATAAATTAAATTATAAGTTTGGAAGGTATATGCAAGTTTCAATTGTCAGATATGAAAATATTTGTAGAAATTGATAAGAGTTTGATAATACTGATTCACCCCCCCCTCTCAGTGTTATTTCCAACAATTGGTATCAGAACAAGTCCTTCAGAAGAAGCTTGATTGCTTGAAGGAAGATCTATCATCATGAGCAACTACGAGAGAGAAGCATCGATCAGGCCACCAATTTTTGATGGGACCAATTTCGTCTATTGGAAGGTAAGAGTCACTGCCTATCTTCAATCTCTTGGTACAAAAGTATGGGATATCATAGATACAGGGTACACTTTTCCATCAACAACTCCCACAAATCCGGCTGAGAAGAAGCAGTTTGAAACAAATGCAAAGGCTGTCAATACTCTATTAGGATGTTTATCTCAATCAGAATTCATCAAGGTTATGCAGTATAAAACCGCAAAAGAAATATGGGACAAGATCGTTCTGATCTATGAAGGAGATTAACAGGTAAAACGAGAAAAACTTAAAACCCTCAGAATTAAGTATGAAAATCTCAGAATGTACAATGATGAAAGTGTGGCTAACTATTTGCTACGAATATATGAGATTGTTAATTGTATGAAAAACTTGGGTCAAGAAATAAACGAGGCAGTTGTGGTTGAAAAGGTTCTAAGATCTTTGTCTATTAAGTTTGAATCAAAAGTTTCTGCAATAGAAGAAAAGGAGAATCTACAGAAAATTACCATGTCACAGCTACACGAAATTCTAACCGCTTACGAAATGAGGAAAGGGGGACCTTCAGATAGGAGAGAAGCTGCATTCAAGGATTTAGGCAAAGGAGATTACTATGACTCGGGACATATGTCAAAAGAAGAGGAAGAATCATATTTTGTCAAGAACCTTCAACGGGGTGCTAGAAGATTCAGAGATAAGTTACCGTTCAAATGCTTTGCTTGTGGAAGAGTCGGTCACTATGCTGCCAAGTGTCCTTAGAAAGACAAGCTTGACAAAGGTAAGTAACCTGTTAGATGGAACAAGAAACAAAATGTAAGTAAGAAAAGATACTACACTCATGAAGACGGTGATGGACTCTCAAATAGTAATGAAGATGAACAAGGTAATTATTATAGACTTTTAATGGCTTTTGAAGATGATGATTTCATGGATGCTATAGATGAAGAAGGTCTTTATGAAGAGGTTTCTAAACTCAAAATTTGTTTAGAAGAGAAAAATATGATTATTGATACTCTGCAATTTCAATTGGCTGAAAGGGAAAAACATCATGAAAAGTTAGAATGTGAGATTGTGGGACTTAGAAACGAGATCGAGAAAACAAAAGCTCTTAATCTTAGATTTGTTAAAGGATATGAAACTCTAGATGAGATTATCAATGTGCAGCATTCTCCCCTAATCAAGACAGGTCTGGGATATAATGAAGAAACATCTCAAGCGCAGAAACCATCCACCTCCAAAAGTTAACTTGATGCAGCAAGGAGGAGTGAGCAAAGGCCCAATGGAGATCACCAGGTAAATTAGAGATAATTTACCTCAAGAAGGAACAAAGACTACTAGGTAAATCGGGGGCAATCCACCTTAAGGATGAACAGAAGCTACAATCAGCCATAGGTAAAATCTTCTCAATCTACCTCAAGAATGGATGACAGTAGAAACTACAATCGTTTGGTTGGTAGATTTGATAATCGCAGGAGTTTCTTCAATGGCCATTGCTTCTCTTGTCATAACTTTAGTCACAAAGCAGCTCAATGTTTTGCCTATAAGACAATCATGACTAGAGAAGCTCAAAAACAAATAATTATGGCTGGGATCATGAAAAGAACCTACAATAACTTTTTTTCTCTTGAAAATGAAATTAAATGTTCTATTTGTAACAACTTCGTTCATGAAGATTCTGAATGCAGGAGCAGGTTTCGGCAAACAACTCAGAAGGAACAAGCCTCAAGTTCCAAAACATGCAAAATGAAAGAACTGTAACCAGAAAGATGTGGTATAGCCTTATATACGGAAGGGCAGGAAAATCAATGGTACATCGATAGTGGATGTTCAAAACATATGACGGGTGATAAGGAAAAACTTCAGTCGTATACTGCCTTAGAAAAGGAGAAGAATGTCTCATTTGGAAATGACACCCCTGCGCTCATAAAAGGTAAAGGTTCTATTCCGTTGAAAGAAAAGGTCAAAGCTGGAAATGTTATGTATGTTGATGGCTTAAAGCATAATCTATCGAGTGTCATTCAGATGTGCAATCAAGGAACTGAGGTAATATTTCGATCAAATGGATGTAGTGTTCATGATATTGATGAAGGAGAAATAGTGATCAAAGGTATAAGAACTCCAAATAATTTATATATATTCAAAGAAGTACAACATCATGCTATCTAAGCAAGAATGATGAACACTGGCTATGGCACTGAAGATTGGGGCACCTAAGCTTCTCACAAATAAGGAAAGCATGCAAATACGAGGCAGTTCGTAGTCTTCCAAACATCAAAATTCCAGACAATACAATATGCAAGTCATGTCAGTTTGGTAAGCACACCAGAACTAACTTCCTTGAGAAGGAAGGATCTGTTAGCAGGCCACTTGAGCTTGTCCATACTAATGTATGTGGTCCGTCTAGGAAAAGGTCACCTCGAGGAGAAGAATACTTTATATTATTCATTGACAACTATTCAAGGATGGTCTGGATAGGACTTATGAAGCACAAAGATGAAGCATTCGAAAAATTCAAAGCCTTCAAAGCCTTGGCTGAAAATGAATCGGGTCACAAAATTAAGTGCCTCAGATCCGACAGAGGAAGGGAGTTTAACTCAAATGAATTTTTTGATTTCTATGAATAACATGGGATAAGAAGAGAATTCTCTACAGCTAGAACTCCTCAGCAAA
>APFE030605790.1:57932-74844 GCA_000404065.3 Pinus taeda
ATGAACAGAATGGTTCAACAAATGGCTCGTGCTATGCTTGATGAGTCTGGAACTCCCGCAACTTTCTGGGGTGAAGCTGCATTTGCTGCAGTTGTTATTCTCAACAAAACAAATGTCCAAGTGAACAACACTCAAACCCCTCATGAGCTCTAGTATGGTGAGACTCCTTCGGTAAAATATTTCAAAATTTTTGGGAGTAAATGCTACATCAAAAATGCTGATGAAAATCTTGGCAAGTTTGAACCCAGAGCAGATGAAGGCATTCTTCTCGATTACTCTCCCCACATCAAAGCATACAAGTGTTACAATAAAAGGCTTGGAAAAGTTGTTGAAAGTATTGATGTAGTGGTTGATGAAGATGAAAACACTCCTAGGCAGGTAAGATCTAAATATTTCGAAGATGAAGAGGACTATCCATCTACATCAGATTAGATTCATGATGAAGAGGAAGAGACCAATGAGGCACCAGAAGAATAGATAAGGATAGAAGAAAAGACTCCATCCAGGTACGTTAAGAAGAATCATCCAGAATCTCAGATTTTGGGGCAGAAAGAGGCTGGTATACAAAGAAGAAGAGCAATAGAAAAAGCTTCAAGCTATTTGGCATTACTCTCCTCCACTGAGCCACAAAATGTAAAATAGGCATGCAAAGATGAATGCTGGGTCAAGGCAATGGATGACAAATTTGGGAGTTTGTTCCTAGACCAAAAGAACAACACTTGGGAGTTGGTTCCTAGACCAAAAGATAAGAATGTCATAGGGACAAAATGGATATTCAAAAACAAGTTGAATGAAAATGAGGAAGTTGTTAGAAATAAGGCGAGACTTGTTTGTAAAGGGTATGATCAACAAGAAGGAATAGACTTTTAAGAAACTTTTACTCCCGTTTCTAGACTTGAGGCCATTAGAATGTTCCTTGCTCTCTCTAGCTTTCAGAAATTCAAAGTATTTCAAATGGATGTGAAATCTGCCTTTCTGAATGGAGACATAGAAGAAGAAGTGTACATTGAGCAACCAAATGGATTCATTCTTCGAAATGATCGAAAACTTGTATGCAGACTTAAGAAGGCTCTCTATGGTCTTAAATAGGCTCCAAGGGCTTGGTACTATCGTCTAGACAAATACCTTCATCAACAAGGTTTTTCAAAAGGATCGGCAGATAGCAATCTTTCTATAAAAATTGAAAATGACAAATTGCTAATACTTGTTGTGTATGTTGATGATATCATATTTGGCAGCAATGAAGAAGCTATGAGTCAAAATTTTGCCTTGGTGATGTAGAAAGAATTCGAAATGTCTTGATAGGAAAGCTGACATATTTTATTGGTTTACAAATCCAACAAAATGAAGGCAGTATCTTTTTATCTCAAACCAAGTACCTCAAGCAGATCTTGAAGAAATATGGGTTGGAGGATTCGAAACATGTATGTACCCCGATGGTGATAGGATGCAGCCTCAGCGCAAATTATGACTCGACAGCAGTGCATCAACCAATCTATAGATCTATGATTGGTAGTCTTCTCCATCTAACAGGAACCCAACCAGACATCATTAATGCAGTGTGAATAGTTGGAATATTTTAGGCAAATCCAAAGGAAACTCATCTTCAGGCATTAAAGAGAATTTTCAAGTATCTTCAAGGAACTCAAAACTATTGTCTATGGTATCCTAGAGATACAAATCTCACTCTTCATGCTTATACAGATGCAGATTGGGCTGGAAGCATGGATGGTAGAAAAACCACTAGTGGTGGCGCATTCTTTATGGGTTCTAGATTAGTATCTTGGTTCAACAAGAAACAGAGTTCAATTTCTTTATCTACAGCTGAAGCAGAATATGTCGCTGCTGCATCTTGTTGCACACAACTCCTTTGGATGATGCAAACTTTACAGGATTTTCAAATCGCTTGTACTCCACCTATCTCCATCTTATGTGATAATACAAGTGCAATCAACATTTCAAAGAACCCAGTCATGCATTCAAAGACCAAGCACATACCAATCAAGTATCATTTTCTCCGGGAACAAGTGCTAGAACAAAAGGTCAAATTGGAGTATGTTCCCTCCAAGGAACAAGTTGCTGATATACTCACCAAACCATTGCCCAGGGAGACATTTGAATACCTCAGACAGAAGCTGGGGGTTGTTGATGCATCATCCTGCTTTTGAATCTTGTCGGTTGTATACAGGTGGATACACATACATTTTCCGGTCTATGTGGGTCGAATGGGTCTATCAGAGATCATCTGACACAAGTTCAGGGGGAGCAGATCTTCTTCTAATGACACATTGTTGGCATTATCTTAGAAGTCCTTGGTTTGATTTCTCAAGAGTTTCCCGGTGGAATAGATCAATGTGTGCTGGTTTGAAGGTTGATTCTGCTGATAGTTGTTCTTGTCTCTATGTCATGTACTTCTTTTCATATCAAGGTCATGTAACATCCCATTTTGGTTTCCCCACTATGCCTAGGATGAATAACTTTTGTCTATCTAGTGTATTCCCACTTGGATGGGAGAGGGATGTATGTATGTTTCTTGATGATAGGAAGGTTACTTATAATGTATGGAGTCATGTTCTTTCTTGTAGAACATCTTTTTTTAGACATAATTTCAGCACAAAGAATATACAAAGTGGGAGCTGGTTCAGAGTTTTCCGCAGGTACTCAGGGGGAGTATGGTAGTCCGCCCCTTTGCCCTTGATGTCAAAGGGGGACAATGATTGGTTCTTGTTGCCATGAAGTCCAAAGGGCGAGATTGTTGGCATTATGATACATATGTTTTACTTGGTGGCAACCGACTCATCTCAAATGATATATTATAGTGCAGCAAAGTTCACACACTTCCATGCAGAGAAAAGTTTCTTTCATGCGGAGAAAAGTTCACGCACTTTCATGCAGAGAAATCTTCACGCACTTTCATGCAGAGAAAAGTTCCTTTCATACAGAGAAAAGTTCATGCACTTTCATGCAGAGAAGAGTTCACGCACTTTCATGCAGAGAAAAGTTCACGCACTTTCATGCAGAGAAAAGTTCACACACTTTCATGCAGAGAAAAGCGCACACACATGTGAAATATTATGGTTGGTTCATGGTATTAGTCCGACAGTTTTTGATCCTATGGTTTTGGTCCGTGGTATTGCATCCAAAAGAATTGAACCCAAGTATTGGGTTTGTGGTATTGTTTCTCAATGGTTTTGGTCCATGGTTTTGAGTGAGGCCTAGCCTATAAAAAGGAAATGAGATCATTTGGCTAATGACAAGTGTTGAAAATCTTAAGAAGAGCAAGATCTGAATTTCTGATAATCGGTTGGTGAGACGTAATTGAATCTGAACCAAGGAGAAACCGGAGCATTATAAGTAAGATCTACTGAAGAGAGCGGCAATGGTGCAGTGGGGAGGTGTGCAAAACCAAAGAAGAAGCAAGTACAGAGCTGCGCACACTCATCACAGGAGAAGTGCAGATATCCACAAGTTTCCTTCGATGAAGTAGCGGACCTTTCTTGAAATATATTTTAGTTGTCTTTTATCTGTTTCTCCAGAGATCTAGGTTTAAATTGGTGTCTGGTTAATGGGGTTATTTTCTGGTTACTCCATTTTGAGAAGTTATTTGTTTAAAGGAGATTAGGTGATGCACATGTACATGATGTTTTGGATCCAGTTTGAAAATTGATGAAATGTGGTCCCTGGAAGGAAAGAGAAGGTAGTAGCCTTCTATACGTCAGCACCTACGTACTAGTATTTCAGCTAGTACAAGAGCTAACAGGGTTGTAGCTCCCTTCCATAACAAGCTGGAAAATGAGAGAGGGTTGTAGCTCTCTGCAGGTTGCAGCCTGTGTACTAGTAAAAGACTGCACCAGTACAAAATCATTGTAAGAAGAAGTTTCTAATTGAAAGAATATAGAGACATATTGCAGCAAGTGGCTTTCACCCACATTGGGTTTCCAGCTTACATCTTGTGTTCCTTGGTGTGACTATCTATTTTGTGTTCCTACTCATTATTCTATGGTTCTCACATACAGATTAATGACAAACATCTGAAGAATAAAATAAATTACAAGTTTGGAAGGTATATGCAATTTTCAATTGTCAGATTTGAAAATATTTGTATAAATTGATAAAAGTTTGATAATATTGATTAACCCCCCCCTCTCAGTATTATCTCAAAGTCTACTTGGGATAAGATATGGTCTTCTCCAATTAAGTTCCAAATTAAATATCCACATCTTATCCCCAAAATGTCTTCTCAAATCTACTTGGGAGAAGATATTGTAAGAAAAGTCAAGGATACTAAATGAAAGGATGATGAGGTAGTCATTACATTAATAATAGGTGGTTGAGGTGGATGGGAGGAAGAGACATAAAAGGGGAAGATGATGAGGGAGGGGGGGGGGGGGGGGTGGTGGCGGGGCGGAGATCCCTGGTCTTGGCTTTGTTTTAAAGGATTTTGTTTTGGGGAGGAATGTGGAGAAAGAGAAGGGAGCGAATAGAGAAATAAATGTGGTAATACAAGCTTGGATCTGAAGAGTGTTTGTTCAACTTGGACACACTAAATTTCGTTGGACTTGGGCTCGGAGGGCTAGGGAACTTGTGGGGGTTCCCTAGGCTAGGAAATACTTTCTAGTTGGCTGGGAGGAAAATCCAATTGGACAATCAAGAGGAGCACCCCAATAGAGTTGGGAGCTGAGGAGCATCTCAACTAAGCTATTGGAATAGGTATTCCTCCATTTATTGATTACTTATGTAAATAGTTGCAATGAAATTCTTACTTATTTAATTTGTGGTTAATAAATTTTAATGGTAAATTATCATCAAATAAATGTTTAGATATAGATAAGTTATCTCCCCTGTTATTGTGTTTAAAATTAGATGAATTTATTTTTTAGTTAGAGGACCCTAGGAGGGAGCCTCACATGTGGTATCAAAGCCTAGGTTCAAAATCTAGACCTCGAAACTTACCTACTAGAAGAAAAAAAAAGTATTGCAAACAAATTTAATTATAGTAGAAACCAAAATAAATTGAATTATTGCATTATTAAATGACATTGACTATAAATTAAAATGAAATAATAATAATAATAATAATAATATTTTTTTTTACTACTAAAACGATTTGAGAACTTTTATGTTAAATAGAAGTAAAATTGGGATCAATTTAAATATCACATACTAGAAGGATAAAAGAGATTGTGCCGCCTGGACTTGAATAGAAATGGCACTGCCTCGACTTGAACCAGAGACCTCATTGTGCCATACAAATATACCCACCAAGACCTACCTGATAGGAAGAAAACTTCCATATAAGGCCATCCTGCTGAAGTATGGGTTTATAATGAGAACACTTTTTCTGCTCCATTGTAGCCTTCCTCACGACATTTTCCTGCTCAACTAATAGTTGATATTTTGAAAGCCATATAAAGTTTCTCAGTTTGTTTATTCTTTCCTCTAGCTAGAATCATTCATATAAGGTAGCAACTGCTGCTGCAACCTGTGACATAAACATCCTGCTCTCCAAAATGTGCACATCCACAAGCTCAAATTTGTCTCCATCCCCAATATTTGAAGTCACATTGTGACTCAATTGAGAGGAATTTATTTTCATATTAGCATTAGTTATTCTCTCTTTCTTCATGTTCTTATAAAACTCTATAGTCTCTTCAACGACATTTTCATTTACATTTACTTCCTAATGAGAAGCATCGTTGTCATCCGCAATCGAAAACTTTGTTGGACCACTATGCAAATTTGACTTTTCCAGAGCATCCATTATATCTTGATCATTGCGAACTTGATTGATTCCAACAACATTTCCACAAGCATTACCTAGAGTATGTTTACCCATGTGGCTCATTCCTTGACTGGAGTTGGACGCGTTTCTTAATTCTTACTGAATGCAGCTTCTTTATACTAGAATGGAGATGTTACTAAATAACCCTGCGAGCTGACCTTGTTCTCAGCTCATCATAGACTTTGATTCTTGGTAAGAAATGTCTGTTGTTGTTTCAATTGATTTGAAAGCTTGGATACCACCTTCGAAATCAATCATCCTTCTTAACTATTCCTCAAACATATGATGCATTTGGCATGCCTCAACAAGTACTTTACTTTCAACATTGTCTATAACCTTGGATAGACTCACTGCCTTGGCTACTCTAGGTATATTCAGGTGTGTTGATGTTGATAATGATAAAGTGCGACTGTTCTTGGAAGAACATAATTTATGGCTCTTTTCCAAAAGGAATCAGAATGATCACTATTTCCAAAGCTAGAAGACAATGCAATTAGACTAGGGCCATTTCTGATATATGCCTTGATCGGTGACATAGTAGCTTTTTGTATTTCATTCATTTGAGATTCCTTATCATGCATGGCTACTTCCAAGGGAAGGAACTATGCAGGAATGACTTCATGTAGTAGCCTACTGTCAAACCTCTATTTTTTTTGAACTATAGAAGATGAGCTTTCATACATGTCACAGGCTGCACTAGGCCCCACTGTCGTACCAAATTTTGATTGGCTTGGATTAGATCCATAGTCCATGCTTTGAATGTAACCCTTATTTGGGAGCCATGAAACTTGGTTTCTCAAAGCCTCTAGTGCATCAAGCTTCATCAAATGAGAATAAACATTGAAGTGTGTCAACTTGTTTAAGAGTTATTCACGATCCCCCATAATAATATTCATAGACTATAATGGTACCTCCCTTACATCACCAACAAAATGCCCACCAAATTCAAGAAACATAGACATAATTGATCCTCTCATAGAATCTTCCTTTAAATGGTCAATGCATCCAGATTCCATCACATTTGACCTTCCAACTCCATATAGATGATTCTCAAATTGCCTTTCTTTCCCTTTCTTTTTGTTTCTAGAAAAAGAAGGAATATTGCATGAACTACTTTGTTGGGTTCCCTATGGCACACTTGGATCATAAACTCTCTGCACTATACGCTCAAGAAATAAGGGTTTATGTCTCTGCATGGTCCCATTAGAAACTTGGGGATCTAAGGAAGGTTGCAGTGGACCATGAAGTGCATGTGTTTACTGAGAAGGTTTGCCAAGCCTCAACTCAAATCTTGATGACATATTATCCTTCGCTGATGGGATCCGTTCCTTTATGTTATTCAAGATGATTACAGTAAAACCCTTCTAAAATATTTTTATTCCTGATGTACCTAGATTGGGAAAAAAGAGGCTGGCCACCATTATTTATAAAATCAATATATTAAACACTTGAGGTGTTTACATAATTTGGTGAACCTATGTATGAATTATTAGAAGACATGTCTGAAGCCCTTGGGAGGTTCTCCTTGATTTTCTCTGATAACTGTTGATTCAGCTGAGTCAGCATGCTTCCTTTGCAAACCGTACTAAAATTCTTCAATAAGGTCTCATGAACATCATGCACATTTCTCTCGACTGTGCTTGGAAGAAAGCTACCATTTGAGAGGCCTTGAGTAGCATGCACTTCATAAGAGTTTCTACGATCAACTGGATAATTACATGACCATGTATTTCTTGCTTTCATTGTGGAATTATCCATTCTATATGATGAAGCATTATCCTTTTCCATATTTTGTGAGCTAGTACTCTTGTATTTGGTTTTTCCAATTTTAGTTAAATTTGCATCAGGTCAATCCCAAAATCTCTCATCATGTTGTGGTTTGACCAAATTTATCATTTAAAAGAAACTCTTAACAGACTACATTGTGAAACATCTTTTGTACTTATGCTAATTGAACAGTCTATGCATAATGGCAGTTGTCCAAATTTATCCTTTAACAGAAAGTCTAACAAATTGCAATGTGAATGATCCTTTGTACTTTTGTTAATCATCCTATGAAAAATAGTCCTTAGTCTTCTTGTCAAATTTTACACATGAATACAAAATGCATACAACACCATGTGTGAAACATGCCTTTCCAAACTTAGGTCATAACTACCTTAGAGAACCAATGTCATATTTGTTTCCTTACATTAAGCTACAACAGTACTCTGGTATTTTGTTATGTTGTTTACGAAATAAGCTTCAAAAAGTATCCCCACAATGAAATAATGTAGACATGAAATGTTGAAAAGTGTGAGAATCCATCAGAAAAATTCTCACCCAACAAGTAGATGAGTGTGGTGGCACTGTGGATGTCACACTTCACACAGGTGATTTAAACAGTTTCTATAGGGAATGTATTTGTAAGCTCATGTGTAATTGAATATAAACCTTAACCTCTACCCACTTAATATCACAAAGCATCAGAAACATACCATGAATTCTTCATCTACATGGAGATTCTCAACATGGCAGATATGTTCTCTGATTGTGGGTGCGATCCATCAACCTTAATATGATCCGGCAACAGAACATGTATTCCCCAGCAGAGGTTGCTAGATCATACAGAATCCATTGTAGATCAAGGGATTCAATCTGTACCATAACCTACATCTTCAAGATAGTGTGACAAATCTGATAACTCAGTTTTCAGTTTTAGTATGGGTTTCGTTATCTTTTTATAAAAACATGAAATCTTAAATATGTAAAGAATTTTGTATGGATCATGGTTCTAGAAGTTTGTCATTTATAAGGAACAAGACATGATCTGCTTGGAATTGTTTTTTCCTCACTGTGACAAATTTTAAAGCGTTAATTTTGAATCTGTTATACTTGTCACTCAACATAGAAAAATTAGATAGCAGGAAGCTTAAATATCCTGCATCATGTAGCCCTATGGGTATAGCCAGAGCCAGCATACTACTATTGTAATATAGTAAAATTTCATTTTGAAAATCAACAAAAAAAAGATCATTTAGCGTGACCCCAGTCACAACACAAGGATTGGACACAGGTATTTCCAATCAGGTGATTAAAAAGGAAAAGGAATTCATGAGAATTTGTACCTTTAAATGAAAGATATGGGTAGTTGAAAAGTTTCGCCAGGGTATCAAAAGAAAGTGTATCTGCATTTTCCATGATTTGAAGGACAGAAAATACACTCACAACAAATATCACAAAATTGGCTTTCCTTATTTTACTGAAATTATAAAGTTTATCACATGCCTTATGCTTCATAAAAATCCTTATAGTGTTGTCACCAAACGGCCTTAGAGCCATTTCTCCATGCTATATGCCATTAGACATCCAATTTTCTAGAATAGGGAAATCCTCAACAACATTTTCTAACAAGCCTTTATTGTTAAACATGCAGAATACTTTCAAAGTTCCAGGAACCATATGTTCCAGGAGAAAGAGGCTCCCACTTTCAACAGATGTTTTATAAAAAAGGAAAAACTTGAGCTTTGTCTAATTTTTCATTTCCATGGCTGAGCGCACATAGTATATTATTAATGAGAGTCTGTTTCTCGGCTCCTTTAGGTCCAACTGGCAAAAAGTGTTGTAATAATTGGAATGTCATAATGATTTTTTGTTTATACTGCTAGTATCAATAAGCCAGGTCCCAGGTCCGTATCTTGATAGCCTTTTATTTTCATTTTGAATTTTGTCATAATGCATTTCCCGCACGGCATTCTTATAAATGATCTTCTTACGCATCTCTACTCTCTGATTCTCCTCTCTTGAATGACCTTCTAATCCATAGAGAAATGGTATTTGGTTCAAAGTAATTTCTTCAAAAGCAGACATATTTTCTTGGTGATTTTCAAATTCCTTATTCTTTGCCATGCCATATTTCTTATTGACTCTGTCAGCCCTGTCTCCATCCTTCACTTCAGAATCCAAGTTAGGACTGCCATATGCATCCTTTAATTTCGTTGTCCAATTGGAAAATTCAAGGTTCTTACAAATGAAATCTTTTGGTAATGTTTGGATTGAAGCTCGAATAGAATTTGGGCGTCTTTCTTCTGTGACAATAGTATTATGAATTTCCAACTCCCCACTAACTTGTACCATATTTAACCATCCTCTGGTTGGCATGCTCAGTAGTAGTTTTTCAGTTTCTAGGCAGCTTTCATCGATTACAATTTCACTCAGAACATCCTATTTTCCCCTAACTTGAACCTTATTCACTTGTCCAGTAACTGGCATAAATAAGAGGGCCTTCGGGTTTTCTGGTAGCTTACATCAAGTTCACAATTTTCATTAGTTTTATTCTGAACTGCCAATACACCACTAACATGAACCTTAGACAAACTAAGCCATGGAAGTGAAGAACCCTGTTCAAAATTTGAATTTACTGATTCAACCCCAGTCTGATTGCTCCCTTCAGTAGACCATGATAGCTTTGAAATTGTCTTGTCCAATGAATTAGAAATGCAATCCCTGTGGTCTCGACCACCACCCATCTTTGTAATTGGGTTTCTGTCCACCTTATGAAAATATGAATGCAATCGTGTCATGCGAGATGAAGATAGTAAAGGTTGATACTTTAGTGAAAACAAGATAGTATATATTCATTTTTTATTCATGGAAGAGGCTGAGGAATCATAAAAGTTTGACCTAAAATATAAAGCTAAAATGACAAATATATTAGAGATGTGTCCAATTTTCCAAAAAGTTTTCTTAGTGTAGCTACAATGTGCCTTATGATATTTGAACTCATATTCATCTCCAAATTATATGACATTGAACTTGGTTGCCTATTTTTGGTTGCATGTATGATGTAACAGTCCAGAGAGCACTTGGTAGGTGTGTGCACCTATTTTATTTTGCTTAAACTTCAGTTTAGACAATTTGGTTGTCAAGTTAGCATATTTTGGCCAAATGAAGCAAGTCACACAAGTTGTCATCCATGGAAAATTAGCAACTAATTGTGGCATTCTGAGTTTCTAGTTCATGGTTATAAATATGCAAAGAATGTCCATGACTGTGAATGAGTGTTATAATTATATATTTTATAATTATATATTGGGCCTATTACTAGTTCAGATTCCTTCTTCTACTTATTTCTTTTCTTACAAAGAAATTGGCCTTGCTCTCAACCCGAAGGCAAGAGTGAGGTTGTTGGTACCCGAAAAACCTACAGTTATTCTCACTTAAGAGTGTGTTTCTTAGGTTTAAAGCCATTACATCATAGTCATCAAAAGCATCAAAGGTCATCATTTTCTTTGTTGAGGGTGGGATTTGAACCTGGGTAAGAAGGATAATAATTGTTCCACCTAACCACCTGAGATAACCCTAAATAACTCCTCCTGTTACTTATATCTTAATGATGAATGAACTTAAAAATGAAATGGGGCTACCTTTAATTTTGAGACACAAATTGTATAGTGTAGATATTGATTCATAATGTGAAACACAAAATTTAGTATAATTTAGATATTTCAAATTTTTATTGTGGAATTTGAAAATTATGTCTTCGTCTCTGGTTTAAAATTTGAAAACCATGTCTTCATTTCTAGTTTAAAATTTAAGAATATAAATTATGTATATGATCTTGGATAGTTGGTTTGGAAGTTAGAGAATTTTATCTATTTTTGCACCTATTACATAGTATCACGATTTTGTTTATTTTCTTTCCTAGTATGTCCTTATAAAGGAAGATTTGCATCTAAAAATGAGTGTTTTTGCCTATAGAATTCAAAGAGTTTATTTATTTTCTTTTGAAAATTTTGTACTATTTAACCTTACCTTTCACTATAGAAGGCAAGGAAGGAAACTGCTGGATACATATTTTTATGGCTTAAAACAATCTGAGTGTGGGTAAAGTTGTCTCTTTGTAGATGCATTTGGGTTGATCGTTAATTGGACCGACCCCTATCATGACAGAAGAACCCACCCCTTTGGTTTGGTTTATTTTCAGTAATTTTTTCAAGTTTTCACAAGTATTCAATTGATGTTTCAGCTCTTAAATGTATGGAGTTGGAAGACAGTGGAATTTATTTTTTTCAAATTAGATTGTTAGTTTTAGGAGTTTAATAATAATAGATTACAAAATAGCAAAAACAAATCCAACATTGCTTTTGAGGAGTTGAAGGGTTGAAAGTGGTCAAAAGTGTATATGATCACATTCAACTTGTTGACAAGTTTCTAGGTGGATTTTGAGTGAAGTATTTCAAACCCTAGATCATGCCTAAAATTTTTTACATTGTTATAAGGGATGTGTACCTCCCAACTTTTTGAACACATAAAAAAGTAGAACAAAAATATTATTTGAATATAGGGTAGAGAAAAAGGATAAAATTATCCATTCCTTCCTATAAAGGAATACATCTTTTCCAATACCTAGAATAGAGCCAAGGGCATCACTGATTACACAATCTCTTTCCTTATTGTGTGACCCACAAACAAACATTTATAGAGAAAAGGGAAAGAAATCTATACAAATGTCTACCATTATGTGCTGGAAGAGTATGCAAGCATTTATTATATTCCTATTCAATTTGAGAAATGTGTGAAGTTACCACATTGAACGATAAGATCTTCTAGAATTAAAGAGAAAATTGGCCCAGTTTCCTATTGTATTGTACTACCACCCCACTTGCATAAAATTCATGATGCTTTTATGTATCTGTCCAATAACATTATGTTTATGATGAATCCCACCCTTGATTGGAGGGAATTATAGGTCTCAGACATGGGAACCATAATGGTTAAACCAATATGCATATTATACGATAGGGCTCGATAGCTCACGCATCACTTTGTGGACCAAGTTAAGATACAATGGGACAAGTATAACCCAATATCTGCTACCCGGGGGGATGCAAAGACTATATGTCATGATTACCCCTCACTTTTAACCATTTATGATGTCCATTTTGACTTAGATAGCTACCTATGGTAAGGCTCTATTTGTAGTTCCATGTTATTTATTTATGAACGCTATATAATATTGATGCATTTAGCTAGACAAGTGAAACTACTTATATAAATGATTAGATGGATTGGGTATTGATTATTGAAGCATTTGATGCATGACCTAATGTATGACATACTTGGTTATGATTTATCTAGTGCATGACTTATCATAGTTATTGTTGTTTCATGTATGGCTTAAGTGGATATGGTTTATTTACTGAATGACTTAGTGAAATTATGATTTATCGAATGTAAGATTTATTCCAAGTATGAACTACAAAATTGACACGTGGATACTAGACTTAATAATATGATGTTTAAGATCACGTGCCTATATCTATTTTGTTGTTATATATATGCATGAATGAGAACTAACCTGCATATTGGAAAGAACTATATCGTATCCAAGATCTACTCTTCCATTGTGGAAGGTCAAGACATACAATGAGGAATGGTATGATGTACATTATCCTATTACATTCGGTATCTACTTGATTATTGAAATGTTTGATGTATGACCAAATGTATGACTTACTTGGTTATGATTTATCTAGTCCATGACTTATCAGAGTTATTGTTGTTTCATGTATGGCTTAAGTGGATATGATTTATATAGTGAATGACTTAGTGAAATAATGATTTATCTAATTTAAGATTTATTCCCCATATGAACTACAAAATTGACACATGGATATTAAAATTAATAATATGATGTTTAAGATCACGTTCATATATCTATTTTGTTGTTATATATATGCATGAATGAGAACTAACCCAAAGATTGGAAAGAATTATATTATAACCAAGATCTACTCTTCCATTAGAGAAGGTTGAGACATCCAATGAGGAATGGTATGATGTATATTATCCTATTACATTCGATATCTACTTGATATGCATTCTTATGACATGGGTAACATGTAAATGGCATGCAGCAAGACTACCTGACTAGATTATTTGATGAAAAGTATCCAACTAGCGCTGTAGTGTGGTCCATATTAGGGTGTTGACCCTAGTTGTCAGGAGGGGTGGAGGTATTTCCCACTGTGTAACCTCCAAACCTGGAATCGTGGGAGGGCATTTATGCACATGCTCCCTTAGACATGTGATGACAATTTCCAGTTGCCTACTCGGGACGTTAGGTCGATATAGTCAATGCTTCCGCCATATTGGTTTTATCAGTGGTTAGATTAGTATAGACGATGCCATAGTATATAACAATATATGATGGGTAGGTTGTGAATGGAGGTAGGTTAGGAAGGATAGGAAGATATAGATTAGTTGGAGACTCTTGACGGGGAGTGGTATCATTGCCTGACTTATTAAATTTTACTACTATAACTTTCTCTCTATTTTGTTATCTCTTATTTTCAAACTTATTTCTAAATCCTTTTATATTTTTCACTCTAACTTGGGGACGAAGTTTTCTGAAGGACAGGTGTATGTAATTCCCTACTTAATCTTATCATGCAAATTTTATTTACTTGAAAATATTGACTTATAATTATCAAGAAATATTGGTATATACTTACATTTGTGAAACTGTAAAATTTTATTTACTGATATAAATTTCATTATTGTTATTATTTAATTCCCAACGTGTCTTCTCAAATTTAATTTTGGATAGGATATGGTCTCCTTCCATTTATCCAATTTAAATATCCATATCCCAAGGTGTCATCTCAGAATCTACTTAGGAGAAGATATGGTCTTCTCCAATTAATTTCCAAATTAAATATCCATATCTTATCCCAAAAATGTCTTCTCAAATCTACTTGGGAGAAGATATGGTAAGAAAATTCATGGATGTTAAATGAAAGGATGAGGGGGTAGTCATGACATTAATGATAGGTGGCTGAGGGGGATGGGAGGAAGAGACATAAAACGGGAAGGATGATGAGAGGAGAGGGGGATGAGATCCTTGGTCTTGGCTTTGTTTTGGAGCATTTTGTTTTCGGGGGGAATGTGGAGAAAGAGAAGGGAGAGAATGGAGAGATAAATGAGGTAATACAAACATGGATCTCGAGAGTGTTTGTTAAACTTGGACACAATACATCTGGTTGGACTTGGGCTCGGAGGAGTAGGGAACCTCTGGAGGTTCACTGGGCTAGGAAATACTTCCTTGTTGGCTGGGAGGAAAATCCATTCAAGTAGTCAGAAGGAGCATCCCAATAAAGTCAGGAGCTCAGGAGCATCTCAACTAATCTATTTGAATAGGTATTCCTCCATTTATTGATTACTTATGTAAATGGTTGCAATGAAATTCTTACTTATTTAATTTCTGGTAAACAAATTTTAATGGTAGATTATCATCAAATAAATGTTTAGTTATAAATAAGTTATTTCCCATCTTATTGTGTTTAAAACTAGAGGAATTGAGTTTTTACTCAGAGGACCCTGGGAGGGGGCCTCAAAAATTGTTGTTTCTATTTATAGGTAGTGATATGATATAATCTTGCACGTTGTTGCTACAAACTATTACTTTAAATATTTAGGTATAAGCCTTGTTTACTTGAACAATTACTTCAATATGTCAACAACTTCATTGACATCGAAAGATAGTATTCTATATTTGAAAACAACAATGCTCTATATTGAACAAAAACATATTAGCCTTTCGTTTCTCATTTTTTCTCATCGAAAAATAGTATTCTATATTTGAAAACAACAATTCTCTATATTCAACAACAACATATAAGCCCTTCATTTTTTCACTTTTTTTTGTAATTCTCATAGTTATATTATTGAGTAAAAATGATAGAGTGACTTTGTGTAATGGGCTACCCAAATAGGAAACTAACACAATTGATTTATTTCAGATTACATATGTTGTTTGTGACAAGCTTCTCTATTAAAATGAAGGAGAGCCTAGCAATCAAACTAATGTACTAGATATGCAAAAATGTTGGTTCTTTGCATTTGAGCTAAGCTACAGCCAAGCCAAAACAGAACTCAATTAGCATATCTAAATAGAGACATTGTCAACAACCAAAAGACAACTAAGAATTGATGACTTCCCATAGCTCAGGAAGAGGGTGCCTACCCCATGTCCATGTTGAGCCAAGACTGTGGTTGTTATTCCTGAAGTTTCATCAACCCATGAGTGGTGGTGAAGCAAGGAAAAGTCTCTTACCCCAATGGCCATGGAATTTGCATTAGCAGAGTTGCTATCATTGTTCAATGGCAAGTTAAAAGATTGAAGCACCAATTCTCGAGCAGCATATAAGACCAACCTTTGAATGCATGATATTTCAAGAGTGCTCAATGACAAACCATGTTACAGACATCAAACCAAAAGTTGATTGCTACTCACACAGCTGCAACAAAGACCCCAGCATGATCGGGGAGCGAGGAGCAAGGTCGTATTAATTGCGGTAATTGGGAGTATGACACTAGTGAATAGACAAAGACTATGCAACTGAACCCATGGGCAAGGTGAAACAGAAAAGAGAGGTGGGCTACCTAGCTCGAGCCTCGCAACGACCAATGAAATTTAGTTGGGAGAAGAGAACCCATAGAAAGATGCAGGGTCACCCTAGTTCTCTAGGCTTGAGAGTACGAGAGGATTCCCATAGATGGCCTTGATGAAGAATGCAAATAAGCAATAGTTACTATGTCCATGGAAACCAATATTCAACATCTCTTTTCTTGTGAACAAATGAACCATTCTACGTACAAGGCTCAAAAAATAATCTATAGTAGTGCGACATAAGAATGGGAGGATAAGGTTGTTCATGTGCATTGGAGAGATCATCGTCACATCATAGTTTTCCATTATGAAATTACAGTCTGACTACTTTCGTGCTACAAAGTTTAATGGTCACACGAGGCTAGTATTAAACATGTTGGACTACCGTTTAGTTGTAGGAACATTAGAAGCCATGTGGCTTGGCCTTCAAGACCCTTGAACCATGTCCACTGCATCACCCAACATCATCACCTGTGCTGGGGATATAAGCCTTTCTTTTTTCATTTGGATTATTATCTCTCCATTTATGTAATCCACTCACTAGTGAAACCTAAAAGTGTGATTTACTATACATCTTTTTCTATATGGTTATATTTTATTGGGCTAAACAATTTTTTTCAGATTCTTACCCATTTCATAATCTTTAATTTTTTTATATATTTTTATTCTTATTTAAACCTATATTACATTTTTACTTT